>JBBPNZ010000378.1:0-21384 GCA_038091195.1 Phylloporus rhodoxanthus | reverse complement strand
AGAGGGAGTACACGGGAGTCGGATAAGTCTGAACGAGATAGGTCCGGTGATCAAAAGAAAAGCGGAGTACAGGTAGAAATGATCGCCTCTCCAGTTAGAACGATGAGAAGAGAAGAGGATTAGGATGAGGCGATGGAAAAGAAGAGAAATCGTAACAGACGGAGAGGGTAATTGCTCGTGTGATTGTGCTGTTCGTGGTGCCGTCGAAGAGACGGAGTTTGAGCAGGGGCATGGGATAAGTTGAAAGCGAGTGTTTATTTACGAAGGTTGTATCTATAAAACAATCGGAGGAGCCAGAGTCTACTAACGCGGGGAAAGCAGAGATGGGGTACGAAACTAAGGTAACGGAGGGCATGAGGGACTTAGGATCGGAAAGAGTGGACGCGTTGAGACGAATCTCCTTTGGTGCACGGATGGGGTCAATGCAACCTCCTAGCCGTGCGGAGTCACGGAGGTCACTGCCTATTTTTTCGACTCCTTAGAGTCATCTGGTTTGGTTTCTGGAGTTGTTGTTGTGGTGCGACCCTTGGAAGCCCTAGAGGTGGACTTCGGGCAATCCTTTGCCATGTGGCCTCCAGCTCCGCAGAACATATAGAGCTTGTTGTCGAAGTGGTGTTTGCGCTCATCAGAGGTGAGCTTGCCGTCGCTGCCGAGCTTCGATGAGAGGTCAGGCTTGGGTGGTTTGGCAGAGGAAGTAGAGGTGGTGGCTTTGTCGTTAGAACCACCGGAACGCGGAGCGGAAGAAGACGAGGTTGGTTTGGCGGAGGACGAAGTGGACAAGGGGATAGTAGAGGGCTTCGTCTGGCGACTGATTTCGGACTTGCGCTCCCAGTAGCGCGCGTCGATGGATTGTGCCAGGTGGCGGAGCTCGGAGAGAGTGGGAGGCTTCCCTATACGAGAGACCTCATCCTTGATACGGTCAGGCAGACCGTTATAGAAGTGGTGCCTAAGGGCACCTTCTCCGTAACCCCGGACTTGTGAAGCGATCTGGTTAAACTCGACCATATACTTGTTGATGCGCTGAGCATCTTTCATGGAGAGGTGATCAAGCTGGTGTTCCACATCTCCGACAGGATCATGCAGACCAAAGTTCATCCGGAGTTCGAGAACGAACTCCTTATAGTTGTCCATCCACAATGGACGGAGGTTAGGATCTTCCATCTTGAGGAGGTCCGGCTTGAACCACTCGAGGGCCATACCTTTGAGGTAGGACTGCACGAACGTCACTTTAGCGCGGCCCGTAGCAAAGGCCTTAGGGCGGTCCTGGAAGTTGAGCTCACATTGCACAAGGAAAACCTGGAGTTTGTGGGGGTCCGTCCCGTCAAACTGATCCGGTTCTCAAACTTTAGTGCGCTGCGTTGTTTCGGAGGCAGAAGGGGCACGACTAGAGGAATGAGCGAGGCTCGCAATGGCGTTCGCAAGGAGAGCAAGGGTGTCTCGTGGAATGCACTCGCCTTCAGAGTCGGGGTGGTCAGGGAACAAGTCCTCCTCAGGGATGCCTGGGTCATCTGGGTCATCTCCTGGGTCACCTGGGCCTTCAGAAGGGCCGCCAGGGCCTTCGTTGGGAGGGGTGCGGAAGAGGTCGTCAACAGAGTGGTGACTGGGCAGGGGAGTTTTGTCGCTGTCAGGGAGCACTTCAATGCGCGTGCCCGGAGTTGGAGATCTCGGACGTGGGCACGACGCAGAGGCAGAAGCATCTGCCGCGACTGGACGAGCGGAGAAGCTGCGGAAGCGATTGGAGGTGTCCCACAGAGGGATGCTTAGGATGGGAATGTGGGAAGTGGTAGGAACAGGAGGGGGTGCGCCAAATGCGTGAGTCTGTGAGCGAGTGGTACGAGTACCCATAACGGAGTAAGAGCATGATAACAAGTATGAGTTTGAATATACTGTTAAGACCGGTTTTACTCCGGAGGTAACTCCGAGGAAGTCCAGAGTTAGGAGCGAATGGGACTTGGCTTCACCGTATGTGGTGCGCCCTTGTCTTCACACTGGTCCCGTATTTCGGAGTTGGTTGGACGGAGGGGTAAGGACTCAAACATGAAGTGTGAATAAGTTAGTCAGAGAGGGTCGGAGTAGAAGGAGTAAGTCTAATATGATATTCAAACTGGAGTACGAGTATCGAGTACAGAGGGTTTATATACGGAGGCAGAGTTAGGAAAATACTCATATATGGACGGAGGCAGAGACGGAGGAAAAGTAAGCCGGAGCTGTGTCCGCAGTTGAACACAGCTGCGGTCGAATCTAAGAAGCGAGTCTAATACAAAAGAGTCAAAGGAACAAGGAACAGAATGAAGAAGAATACAAGAAGGAACTCTGGGAACTCCTAAGTGCTTCTTGGGTGAAAGTGCTCCGGAGTTGAACTTAACGCGATTTCCTGGATATGACAAGGTTGAAACATACCTTCAGATCTTCTACAGGTTCAACCCTGGTTTCTAGGCAGATAAGATCTCTTATGCCAAATTCACACACAATCACCGCCCCCATTCAGTCACCAATCAATCACCATTTTATCTCATAATGGGATATAAACCTCATGCCCTTCCCTCTTTAATCTCCGACTTCTCCATTCCTGCAGTAGAAACCCATCTAAAGTCCCTTGTTGCCACTTTAGATGAAGCCCTCACCACCTATGAACTAGCCCACCAAATTATGACCCCACATAACAACTGAGGCTTCACCCCTTTCGTCAAAGGCAACAAGGTCTGGTTGGAAGCCAGAAACCTCAAATGTTCTATCACCAATCCGAAGTTCACCCCAAAGCAAGAAGGACCCTTCACAATCATCAAAGTTCTCTCCTCTATCATGTACCAACTCCACCTTTCCAAAATATGGAAGATCCATCACACATTCCACACTTCCCTTCTCATGCCCTACAAGGAGAACAATGTCCATGGCTGGAACTTCCCAGCTCTGCCCTCTGATTTAATAGAAGAAGAAGAATATAAGATCAAGAAGATCTTACACCACTATGGTTCCCCATCGGCATGCATATACCTGATCCAATGGAAAGGGTATTTGACTGAAGAAGACTCCTGGATAGCTGAGCAGGAGTTGAAACACACGAAGTCTGCTCTTGAGGACTACAAGAAACTTCACTCCTCCACCTTCTCCCCTTAGTCCTCCACTACTTGCAAACCCACTCACCAATTATCATAAACTCTCCCTTGCTGACCTCCACTATTACCCTGTCCTCTTACCCCTCATCCCCTGCCACTCTACCCTCCAATGTTGCCGCCCCCGGGTGGACCTCTCATCTCTTCCTCCCTGCTGAACATGCCACACTCTCATACCCTGAATATACCCCTTTGCTCAACAGATCAGATTTCCCTACCCCATCTCCTTTATCTATTACCTCTTCATCTCCACCTACTGTAGAAATCCCCCCTGTCCTCTCTATCAATGTCCCTGTCTACTGCCACCGTCTTTGCTCATTCCCCTCCCCCACTGAATACTCCACTCTCATCACCACCATCACAGACCCTCACCTTGCCATGCTGTTTAATCATTACTTTGACAATGGATGTCCCTTCAAAGCTTTGTACAAAGCTTACCTCCAGGTTGAACACCTTGGTGTTATTGTAAACTCCCTTTTCATAACCCAAAACTCCATTACTCCCACTATCAAATATATCGCCTGTGATGTGCAAACCTGGCTTCAAGCAGAGCTCATCTCCATCATGCACTAACTTGGCATGACTGACTTTGTTGTTAACTTAGACTAATGCCTCAAGGAGCTTGCCTCCACTCAGAACCTTATCAAAGAAGCCACTGCTGCTTCTAAAAACTCCACTCCCTCTGCCTCATCATCACCCTTGACCAAAGAAGAAGAAGTTGCAATTACTTGCACCAAAGTCTGGTGGACTGGCAGTAACAACAATGCATCCCTTGCTCATGACCACCCCCATTACCATGAAATCTGCTTTGAATGTAGGAAACTCAGGCACATCCACATCAACTGCCACCTATACCAATGCCCCACCTGTCTCAAGGCTTCCCTGGGTCATATCCAAACCCACTGCCCACTCAAGTGTCATATACTATCTTAGCAAGCCTCATCTTCCTTGTCCTCTGGCAAAGGGCCCTCTTGTCACCCTTAATGCTCCTCTCACATGGTCACTACCAAGCCTCGCCTTGCCTCTTGCATCTTGTCTGCTCAATGAAGCTGTTTCTTGTTCCCAACTTACATTGATGATGGAGTGACCAATGAAACATGGGACAACCTTGACAATGAACCTGCTTACAACACATATGAGTTCTAGGTATCCTCATCACTGTCTTGGACTTAGTAAGGGGGTAATGTTATGTTTTGCCCCTATCCCCTTGTTTTTCAGACTTATCTTTTCTTTTCTCACAATTACTCATCCTCCCCACATCATCAGCCTGCTGACTCCACTTGTCTTCATAATCGCTCCCTTCCATCCACTTCCTCAGACTTCTCTAACTCATTCTTGCTTCCTCATATGTACTTCTTTGCAATTCCATTGCATTCCATCAGCTTCCACTTGCTTTGTTATTGTTCCAGACTTCCCCAAGTCCCAGGTATATAAAACCTCAACTTACTATGCATTTCCCTAAGCTAGATCTCCTCTGTACTCTTGTACATTGTCATACCAATCTAGCCTCTTTTCTTTCTCTTGTCTCTGACTCCTTATGAGCCTTTGCTGGTGCTCTGAACTGGTGACTTGTCCTCAACCCCCTTGATCTACACCTAGGAAATCCCTAAGACATATCTTTGAACCCTCAACTCTTATCTAGGAAATCCCTAGCATAAAACTTCCTTGACCCTATGAGGTATAAAACCTCCTCATACCTCAAATCTTCAACCTCGAAGGCTACGCTTGCTCCTTATCCAGGACCAAGCATAACAATAGTGGTGCTTGAGAGCAATACATAACTATTTCTCTCTATATACATAGTAAAAAGAAATTTTGACTTCTGTATTTATTCCTTACTGACTGTGAGCAACCAAATGTGTTAATGATAGATTTGATGAAATAAGTGGTCTCAATCACATTGTTAGCCTTGCTAGTAATAATTTACAAGCTGATAACATACAGTGAGGTCCAAAACTGTTGCAATGCCTAACCCCAAACCAGGGCACAAAGTGCCCTGCAATCAATCATGGGAATTTTACTTTGCTTTGGTGGGAACAAATAAAGTACAAGCCCTTGGCTATAACTTTGTCCCCAGGGTCATGTGATTTCGCTTACATACTGCAAAGTGAAATTCCCATGATTGATTGCAGGGCATTTTGTGCCCTGGTTTGGGGTTAGACATTGCAATGGTTTTGCACCTTACTATATTTATAAATAGAAGAGATTTTTAGAAGACATCTCTCACAATAGTTTTCCTTCTTTGATTGGATCTCCTGACAGATCCTACCTATGGTAGACTTCCCCATGTTAGTTTGAGATCTAATCTACCCTATTGTTCTGTAGAAAAGATAAAAAAATAATATTAATCCTATGACAATAGTGTTAGGATTCACTCCTATTTCTTTTCTTTGTACTCATTGTTTCCTTTCTTCATGATTACTCATTCCTCCCATGTCATTGGCCCACTGATTCATTTGCTTCTCATAATCACTCTGATTCTTCAGACTTCTCTTTGTCATTCATGCTTATACTCATATACTTCTTTGTGATTCCATTTCTCTAAGCTAGATTTCCTCTGTACTCCTGTGTACATTGCTATACCAATCTAGTACCCCTTTTTCTTTTCTCATTCTTTACTCTTTGTGAATCTTTGCCAGTGCTCCAAACTAGTGACTTGTCCTTGAACCCTTGAACCTATGACTAGGAAGTCTCTAGATGTACCTTTGAACCCCATGCTGAGGAAGTCCCTTGAGCATACCTTGACCTTGACCTTGAACCTCAGAGGCTATGCTTGCCCCTTACCTAGGACCAAGTGTAACAAATAGAGAAGGGTTTTATGATAGTAATAAAGGTATATATTTGGGATGACAGTCTTTATACATGTTGTGTTACACTTCATTACATAATAAGGTCATAATATAGTATTTACCTAATGTGTGTAATCATGTTACAGCATTTCAGGGTCCAATATATATAATAGAAACTTTAAGTCAAACAACTGAGATCCCAGGTTAGGGTTTATCAGTGTTTAGAGTATTTAATGCAAACCATGCAAACATTGGGACAGTTTTTTGAGCCATTGTATATAATGATATTTTCCCTGTCTGTATAAAGTTTCTTGACACACTCAACACCCCACAATTGCTTGTATGAAACATATTTGTACATATGACAAGGCAATCTGTCTATATAAATGTAATGCCAGAATCCTTGTGATGTTAGAGTGGCAATGCATCAAAAATAAGGTACAGTAGTTGAAAAAGGGGATCTTGAAAGAAGCAGTGAGTCTAAACTTGGTCCTGGTGAAACATAGCTAATTTCTTCAGTTATCTGCTATAGAAATTGTAAATGAGAACACAAGTTTGGATGTTCTACACACAGTAGTTAGTGCATTTCAATGTCTTTATAGCAAGAGTGACAAGGAAATTGAAGGTGTGGACCTGAAGTCAATTGGTGAATATGATAGAGATGTTCTGGCCAGCACATGGCAAAAACAACTGTTCTAACTGTTCTCTCTGAATGTCCTCCCCAGTACATAGTTTTTACAAGAGAAGCACTGGTGGCATGTCTTACAGACACTAATACATTATATAACAGCACAAAATCCAAGTGAGTAACTCATTACTATAACTCCTATTCTTCACTGTAATAGACTTCTACACTTCCAAGAAACAGTAAAGAAACAGTCATACACTCCTCCACTCACAGTCCAAGTCCTATCCTCAGTCATAGCTTCTACTATAAGACCCATACAAGTAACTAATGTGGAAAGCCTTCAACAACTTGAATCAGTGAAGAGAGAGAGAGCAGACTTGCAATGACAACTTCATCTCATAGAAGAGGAGATCTTGTGGCAAACACAACTGTGGAATAGTGGCTGAAGGTATTAGAAAGGATATATAATTTGATGCATGAGTGTACACTCTAAACTATGATTTTTAGATTTTGGAGAAAATGGCCATCATGGATCAGTTCATCATGTCATTCAATTGGAAGGACAGTGTAGTTGAAAACTTTGCCATTTCACCAAATGCTGACATTGGCAATCCCTTGACTTGTTGATAGACAGGAATCAATGTCACAGCTGTTGTCCAGCTATTTCACCTCTCTGCATCTCCAAATACATATATACTCCCCTGACAATTCCAACATCATCAATTGCTCCAATTGCAATGTCATCAACAGCTGTTTTTCCTCCCATGTTGGCCAAAGCCTCAATGCCAAACTCCAGAGATCAACTACCAATGCACATACTGCTCAAACCATACATTTCAGTTCTCTCACTCACTCAGATATGGAGACCAACCTAGAAAAAGGCATACTTTCAGACAATGAGAGTGGAAATGAAAGTGTGAGTGCACCAGGTAAAGACACACAGGAAGAGGGCCAAAAGAGATCAAAGAGGAGCAGAATTGACATCACAGTCAGTGGCAAAAAGTTGTTTTTCCATCTAGTGAGTATAATATCTGTGCAGGATATAGCAACTGAACTCTCATAGAAATATACTTCCTGTGTAATGAAGAACTTGTTATACATGGTGATTAGAAGCAGGAATGGCAAGAGATTTAAGCTATGTGAACCCTGTAATGCTTGCAAAAGTAAGTGTGGTGTCCTTCAAGACCTACCATGCAAACTCATGAGGCCATCTGTTAAGACTGGTTTTACTCCCGAGATAACTTTGAGGAAGTCTGGAGTTGAGTGTGGTTGGGACTTGGCTTCACCTTATGTGGTGTGCTCTTGTTTGCATGCTCAGTAGTCCTGTATTTCAGGGTTGGTTGAAGGTGAAGATAAAAACTTGTCATGAGATGTGAACAAGCCAGTTGGAGTAGGGCTGTCAAGGCTCTTGGAGTAGGAGGAGTAAGTCAGATGCAATATTCAAACTAAAGTTGAAGTACTGAGTACATTGAGTTTATATATGGAGACGGAGTTTGGATTGTACTCAAATATGGATGAAGACAGAGATGAAGGAGAAATAAAGCCGGAGCTGTGTTCACAGTTGAACACAGCTACAGTGGAAACTAAGAAGCAAGTCTAGTACAGAAGGGTCAATGGTACAAGGAACATAATGAAGAAGAATATAAACAGAAGTCTGGAGTGTTCTAACTGCAACCTGGATGAAAGTGCTCTGGAGTTGGTGGATGTAAGAGTGGAGATCTGGAGTTGCACTTAACATGATTTTGTGGATATGACAGTATCCCCCTTCTAGGCCTGAACCCCTGAAGGTCTAAGCAATGGACCAAGCAGCTAACAATGCAGAGTGAAAAAGGTCAGAGTCTGAAAAGCCGGCTATTGTGCTTCTAGGTATAAAGTCCATTGTGACTTGTGAGTGCTCCTCAACTCCCTACTTTTACCATGTCCACCTTCCTAGGCAGCATCAGGACCTGGTCTGATGCACAGCTCATGGAGGACTTGAATGACAAGGACAGTGTCAGTGCCACAAAGTATAATAAGCACCAGAGCTGAATGAAGGCATGCAAGGAAGAAGTGGAGCGGAGGGTGCAGGAAGAAGCAAAGCAGATAGCATGGGAGGAGGTGGAGTGGAGGGTGGAAGTGGAGAGGCATAAGGCCGAAGAGCAGGTCAAGAAAAGGGTAAGTCTGTCACCTATCCACCAGATAGAGCTAATTAGACATAGGCGGAGGAGGTTACTACACAACACCACAGCAAGGGCAAGGCCAAGGTGTTAAAGCTGCCAGTGTGCAACTGGTGTGTGGAGCATGGGCTCGAGTGTGAACTTGGGCCTGATAAGTCGACCTCATGTACTGAGTGTCATGAGGCAAAAGCCAAGTGCAAGTGGCCCAGTGAGGAGAAGCCAGAAAGGAAGCACAAGTGAGTGCACATAGAGGAGCCAGAGATAGGGCCAAGCAGCTTGAAGAGGCTGAAGAAGATATTGAAGAGGAGTAACAGAATAGCAGAGCTAGTGGAGGTGCTGTGGGCTGGCCCATTACAGATGCCCTTAACAAGCAAGAGAGGCTCCTTCGGGAGCTGGTGGAGCTGGAGGCAGACAAGGTTAAGCTAATGCAGTTTGACCAGTGGGCATCGGAGGATAAGGAGGACAAAGAAGAAGATAAAACAGAAGGAGAAGAAGTTGAAGTAGAGCAGGAGTTGCTAGAGTTGACAAAAGAAAGGGAGGAACACAGAGATGAGTCAGAAGAAGAGGTGAAAGTGGAGGAGTAGAAATAGAATAGAAGGCCACCACCTCTCCTTGTACATAGTATAATTTCTTTGTTTATATATAAGATTTTGACATGATTAAGCGAAGTGAGATCCAGGCTTGTCCAGGTATTAGAGGTGAAAGTCGTGAACCAGCTCAGATGCATGTCTAAACTCATCAGCCAACAACCAGGAAGTTTCTTCATCTGTACCTTCATATTCGGACCAATGGACAAGATATAGGAGTTTGCAATTCTGGCATTGATGGTCAATCTTCAAGTCAAGGATCTCTTCAATCTTGTACTCAGTTTTGCTGTTGATGTTGATCAGAGGTGGCAGAGTTTGCATGCAATTGGGGATTGTGTTTGGTGTTGCAGGTTCTAGCTGTGAAATGTGGAAGACAGGGTAAATGGACTTCATAGAGTCTGGAAGTTGGAGTGTGATTGAGTGGGTGCCTGGCTGTGCAATGATTGTGAAAGGCCCAAGGTTTCTCTCTGTGAGTTTCCTTGAGGGCCTAGTGGTGTGAAAGTACTTAGCTTTGACAAAAGCCTGGTCACTGATTTTGAAGTTTGGTGCTGGAGTTCATCTAGCACCTGTAGGTCCTTGGTATTACAGTTGCACAGCAGCCATCTTCTCATGGAGGAATTGGTGGAGGGAGTCAAGATCAATGGAGTATTCTCAAGCTTGTTCAGAGGTAAGGTCTTGTTTTGGATGGACAGAGATATTGGAGTAGTTACCCTTGTTGGTGAAGAAGGGAGAGATGCCAGTGGTTGCATTCAGAGCATTGTTGTACAAGAACTCTGCAAGGGGCAGGAGTTTGGACCAGTTGTCTTGCTGGTAGTTGCAATTGATGCATAAGTACTGCTCTAGCATTTGATTCATCCTTTCTGTCTGACCATCTCCTTCCAGGTGATAACTAGAAGTAAAGTGGAGGTGGATATCAAGGGCTTTACCTAGAGACTTGAAAAAGTGGGAAATGAACTTGGAATCTCTATTGGAGGTGATGTGGGAGGGAACTCTGTGTTTAGAAAAGACATGGAGGAGGAAGAGATTGGCCAACTCTGGAGAAGTGATTGTGTCATCTGTAGGGATGAAGATGCATTGTTTAGAGAGACGATCCACAACCACTAAGATTGCAATGTGTCCAGAGGAGGCCAGGAGTTGTTCAATGAAGTCCATGCAGATGGAGTTCCATGGCTTCGATGGGATAGGGAGTTGTTTTAGGAGTTCATATGGCTTATGCCTTGGAACTTTTGTGCATGCACAGGTGGTGCATGAGGAGACGTACTCTTTGATGAAAGTCCATACCCCTGGCCAGGTGTATTTGTGGCATACAAGTTCCAAAGTCTGGTTCTGTCCAAAATGCCTGAAAAGAGGGTGATCATGCTTGTAGTGAAGAACATAAAGATGGAGGTCATTGGAGTCATGAACATAGATATGGTTGTTGAGACGAAGGAAACCGTCAGAGTTGACTAATCAATAAGAGGTGGATGATTTGGAGGTGGATAGATGGATGGAAGCCAATGGATTGGAGGGGAGAGCAGAGAGGATATTGGCATGAAGCTGCTTGACATCAAAAAGGGTGCTTGCTTGGAGAACCAGAGCAGCAAGGTAGGTAGCCTGTAGGAATAAAGTGAGCTGTTTCTAAGTAAAGACTGAATGGAAGTTGTGTGGATTGATGCAAGCATAGTGTTACGATTGTCCTTCTCTTTCATCGCCTCGTCCTGATCCTCTTCTCTTCTCATCATTCCAATTGGCAAGGTGATCACTTCTACTTGTACTCTGGTTTCCTTTTGATCACAGGACCTATTTCCTTCTCTCTCATCCAATTTCCATGTACTTCTTCTACCCAATTTGCTCCACTCTAGCCTTTGTTCTCACGACGGCTAACTTTGCCCATGTTCCACAACATTCTTCATTGTTCTTTTTCTTTCTTGATTCCTTGGTCCGTGTGGCAGATATCTTACATATAAATACTCGTCTGACCTTGTATGTACTCTAGTCTTGAACTACGCAATAACTAGCATATTATCAAGTCCCATCCTTGCGACTTCTTAAGTCGAATCCTAGTCCTAAGTCATGCTCAAGGAAATCCCTTGACCACTCTTTGTCCTCGCTTCGTTCAAGGAAACCCCTTGATCAAACCTTCGTCCTCCTCTATCTCTTGAGCTGGTCTCTTCATGAGAATCACTTGAGTTAGTTAGGAGTTTAGCTCATCGAGTACGCTACATGTAACAAAAGTTCAAGACTTCTTTTGGTCCCACCTGTCTAGGTGTAGGACCCACCACTAGCCATCACGAGTCGATCCTCCAGGTTCGGACTCCCTCGAAACAGAGACCCCTACAACAGTGGAAGTGACATTGATGTCGACGCCCCCGAGGTACAACCTCCTCAACAACTCGCTAGAACTCACCACAGACCACCACTCTTGAACTCTAGTATCACTCATAGGATTACTACACCGAACCATCCATCGACTCCCCCACCAACAACCCAACGAACCATCACTGCCCCACCACAGCCTCCCACAGTAATGTCCACTTGTACCACAGAACTGAAAGCCGCCCTTCCGGCAGACTTCTCCAGAGAACCAACCGATGCCTCCCGATGGATCAAGGCTATAAAAACCTATTTCACCCTCAACGCCACTCTATACTCCCATGACGATGATAAGATCATGACTACCTTGAACAAGATGTCGAAAGGAAGAGGAGCTTCCTTTGCCGAGATGTGGTACGACAAGATGACTGACACCACCATCACCACGGGCAAAACTTTCACCAATTTTGCCGACAATTTCGAGTCTACATTTTATCCATTCAACACCAAGGCCACCGCTCACTTGGAGTTGTCGAAACTCATCCAAAAGTCCTCTTGACTACCCAGTGGAACCATCGATGACGGGTTCCAGCGATACATCACCGACTTCCAGAACCTCTCGTGCAAGGTGGGAATCACTGACGACATCACCCTGATCGATCAGTTCTCACTTGGTCTAGACCAACAACTCGCCACCATGATCCTCTCCATGGCCACCATCCCCACCACCATCTCTAAGTGGATCGACCAAGCCAAGATCTTTCATGCACAGAAGATACGCATCCTCGCCCTCCATGGAGGACGCCCCACCCCGTCTTTTACTCCTCACCCCACCCACAAAGACCCTAATGCCATGGATGTGGATGCTATCTCCATCGCCAAACTAACCCCCACCGAACGGGCTAGATGTTTCAGAGAAAATCTATGCTTCTGTTGCCGACTCCCAGGTCATAGCGTCCTGAAATGCCGAAAGTTCCCCAACACTTCTTTGACTCCCCTTCGACGATTCCAACCCCAGAACACCTCGTCTACCCCTAGACCTTCTCAAAACATCCATACCACCGAAACTACAATCCCATCTCCTGCCACCATTACCACTGCTACCCTGCTCGACAAATATGTCAATTCACTCAAAACCGCTGGGAAAGGAGAGAAAGAAATCCTTTCTGTCCTCAAAATGTGCTACGAAGAACCTCCTGAAGAAACTCTCCCTGTCCCCACTGAACATATCCAAACTGCTAAGGATTTTTAAGAAGGGAAGCCGCTTCGACGTCTCCTTCCCTTAAACTCGATAATGTACTTGTAGCACAGTCAGACAATAGAACTATGCGTCTCCCCATCAAACTACAAGGAAAGACCCAAATCGTCAACACTTTCACCCTCATAGATTCTGGCGCCACCAGAAACTTCATCGACCCTTGTCTCCTCCATACTGGAGATTTCAGACTCTCCCGCTTATCTGAACCTCTTCTTGCCTATAATGTTGATGGAACCACCAATTCCAAAGGTTCTATCTCATGGAAAACCACTATCCCTTTCATCGCTAAAGACTTCTCTGATACACTCTCATTCATGATACTACATCTTCGACAGCCCGGTGTTATACTTGGCATGCCCTGGCTACAGAAATGGAACCCAACCATCAATTGGAATAATTTCACTCTTGATTTACTGTCACAACCCTCGGACAACTTCACCACCGGAATTCACCCTGATCCTGACCACAACATTGCCATATCATTCTCTTTGCGATATCCCCAAGGGGTTGAGCGGACTCTTCGTGAGTGCCCTCCCTCAAAGGAATCAAAAGGAGAATACATTGATAAGATCACCATATCCACTGAAATTGCTCAAAGCGAGAAACCCAAAGAAATCCCTATCCCTGATTTCTGTTCTGACTTTGCCAACGTCTTTGCCGAAACCACTCATGATCAACTCCCTCCTCATCGCTCTTTTGACCACACCATCGAACTTAAAGACACCTTCGTCCCCAAAATCGCTAAAGTTTACCCACTCAATCCTTCGGAAAAAGAAACTTGTAAAGCATTTGTGGAAGAACACCTCAGAACTAGCCGCATCATCCCATCTAAATCCCCACAAGCTGCTCCATTCTTCTTTGTTGCCAAGAAAGATGAAGGTCTTCGCCCTTGTCAGGATTATCGTTACCTCAACAGTCATACCATTCACAACACTTACCCCTTACCCCTTATCTCTGAACTCATCGATGACATGAAGGACACGACCTTTTTCACCAAGTTCGACATCCATTGGGGATATAACAACATCCGTATTCGTGAAGAAGATCAATGGAAAGCTGCCTTCATTACTCCTCTTGGTCTCTTTGAATCTACTGTCATGTTCTTTGGTTTCTGTAATGCCCCCGCAACCTTCCAAACTTTCATGAATCATATCTTCTCAGACATGATTGCCGAATGATGGCTCAAAATCTATATGGACAACCTCAGTATCCACACACATGGTACTCTTGATACCCATCACAACCGAACTTGCTGTGTTCTCGCACACCTCCGCAAACACGGGCTATCCTTGAAGATCTCTAAATGCTCCTTTAACACCCCCACTATGGACTACCTCGGTATGATTATCAGACAAGGCCTTGTGCAGATGGACCCCAAGAAACTCTCCGCTATCACTGACTGGAAATCCCCTTCATCTGTCAAAGGAGTTCGCTCTTTCCTAGGTTTTGCGAACTTTTATTGCAAATTCATCCCTAACTACTCGAACATCGTCGCCCCCTTGACTTTCCTTACTCAGAAGAACGAACTATAAATCTGGTCCCCTCTTCAGCAACGCACATTTGATACCCTTCACACCATCTTCTGTACCGCCCCTGTCCTCACTATCCCTGATGTCTCCCGTCCCTTTCATGTTATGACTGATGCGTCTCTTCTCGCCGCCGGCACTGTCCTCATGCAAGATGACTCCAATGGCGACAAACATCCTGTTGCTTACTTCTCCAAGACATTCTCCCCCACCGAGCGAAACTACGACATCTATGATCGCGAACTGCTCGCTGTTATCCTTGCCCTGGATGAATGGAAACATTATCTTCAGAGTACCCCTCATTCCGTCTCCGTTATCATGGATCACAGGAACTTGTCCTATATTTGTGACCCTCATAAACTCTCTCGCTGTCAGGCTTGCTGGTCTCTCTTTTTGCAGGATTTCGACATCTCTTGGGTTGTCACACCCGGCGCTCGTATGGGACCTGCCGATGCACTTTCTTGTCAGGACAGCATTGATACCTCTTCTGATAATCTTGCCTCTTCCATCGTTCCGGATCCAGTCGTTATTAATGCACTGGACCTCTCCCTCGCACATCACATTCGGAATTCCACCTCATCCAACCCTTTTGTCCTCAGAGCTTTATCCGCCCTTACCGAGGGATCTCCTTTATTCACTCATGCCTCTCTCTCTGATTGGCATCATGACAATGGCCACCTCTATTTTAAGGGTTGTATGTATGTTCCGCCATCTGCACACTCTGTGCTCCTTCATTCTATCCATTCATCTCCACTTTCTGGCCACATGGGGGTCTACTGCACCAAAGTCGTTGTCGAGCGTGACTTCTGGTGGCCGGGACTCTCTTCTTTCGTTAAACACTTCATCGATGGTTGTGCCATTTGTCAGCAGAACAAAGTTAACACACATCCCGCCGTCCCACCTCTTACCCCGATTCCGTCCGTTGTCTCACTCCCATTCCACCAGATCTCTTGCGACCTGATCACTGACCTCCCTGTCTCCGATGGCCATGACTCTGTTCTGGTCGTAGTCGACCATGGCCTTACAAAGGGGGTAATTCTCCTCCCTTGCTCAAAAACTATTGATGCTGTGGGTATTGCCTCACTTTTCTTCCACAATGTATTCAAACGATTTGGACTCCATGATTCCCTTATCTCTGATAGAGGTCCTCAGTTTGCTTCCGCCTTTGCCAGAGAACTTGCCCGCCTCCTGAAATACGATGTCTGCTTATCCACCACCTATCATCCCCAATCCAACAGACAAACAGAACGAACCAATCAAGAGCTAGAAGTCTATCTCTGCATCTTTTGCGCCAACAACCCCAATGCTTGGGCGCAATCCTTATCCGCAGCAGAATTTCATCACAACTCCACTCCACATAGCTCCACAAAATGCTCCCCATTTTCGTTACTCTATGGCTATGAACCCCGCTCATACCCCCCTCTCGGCAAAACCTTCCTCCCTACCCTTGAAAACTGACTCTCGAATCTCAACGAATTCCGTAAAGAAGCCCTTGCTGCCCACGAATCTGCTAGAAAGATCATGTCCCTCTGAATCACTCGCTGATTCACACCTTGGAAGGTTGGAGATAAGGTGTGGCTAGAAGCGACTCATCTCCATCTTAGATACCCATCAAAGAAACTTGCGCCCAAACGCCATGGCCCCTTTGAGATCAGTCAGGTACTATCACTGCTCACTTACAAACTCCATCTCCCACCCACATGGAAAATTCACAACGTGTTCCACACCTCCCTCTTATCTCCCTTTCGCTCCACTGAATCCTACGGCCCGTCTTTCACTTCTCCGCCACCTGACATCATAGATAACGAAGAAGAATACGAAGTTGAAGCAATTCTCTCACACAAGGGCCCTGCCACCCGATGGAAGTACCTGACCGTGTGGAAAGGATACCCGTCTTCCGAAAACACATGGGAACCCGAATCCAATCTCCGACACTCCACCTCAATCCTCTCTCGTTATAAACGCCTCTATCGGCTCTAGAATGGTAAGGTCACAATCGATGGTCTCCCCGTGAGTATCTCTTGTAAACTTACCTGTCAAACCTCCATCGCTCGTCATGTCCTTTCTCTCCTCCTCTGTCTCTTCCTCGTCTTTGTCCTCCCCCTCTGGATCCCCAGCAGGACTGCACTCTCGTTGAGTCTATCCAGTCTTTTTACCTGACCCTGCCCAATTTGCTCTCTACTCTGCTATTCTCGATTCCCCTCCATTGTTATATCTTATCAAACAAAATTCCCTCTTCAAACATGACAAAGTAGTCCAAGAGCTTATTCAAATCTTTCATGGAACCGCCTGCACCCTACTCCTTCTTCATTCTTCTTCTCAACCGGACATTCCCATATAATTTTCTCTCTCTGAAGTTTCTTGCCTTTCTCTATCCATACTCCATCATGCGGATTTTAGTAGCTACATCTCTGCCTTGCCGCCGTACCGCATTTACCCCACCTTTCATCGTATCTTCCTTACTTTAACCCAAGAACAGCAGGACAGTTATCTCTCCGCCACAGACATTCTACCATCTCATTCTCCCATTCCTACCCCTCTCCCGGTTCCTCCCCCTCACTTACTCGCCTCTTGTCTCTCCTCTCCTCCACCCGCAGACACTCCTACTGACAGTGATGATGAAGACCTTGCCACAGCAGCTATCCCTGTCCCTCATGACCGACCACAATGGATCACTCTCCCTGATGGCAGTCATACCTTATCCTTGCCAACCCAAGTTCTCCCTCTCCCTGATCATTACCGCTTACCTATTGTGTCCACGACCACTGAATGTTTTCAGTGTCATGCTTGTGGTCACATACAAGAGAACTGCCCCGCCTATACTTGCCCTCACTGCCATGCATCCGCCCCCGGTCATCCTTTGTGTAGCTGCCTTACTCTCCAATGCGACTTCTGTCGTAACTGGGGTCATTGCGACCGATACTGTCCCCACCGTAACTGCAGGCTTTGTGCTCAACCAGGACACATCCTCGATCTCTGTCTGTCTGCTCGCATACCCCCAGCACATGACTTTGAGAACAACTGACAATCTTCCTTTCCCTGGGATCAGCTATTGGGGAAAACCCAGATTAACTGTCGAGCCTAGGGCTCAACTGTACAACGGGGGTAATGTTACGATTTTCCTTCTCTTTCATCGCCTTGTCCTGATCCTCTTCTCTTCTCATCATTCCAATTGGTAAGGTGATCACTTCTACTTGTACTCTGGTTTCCTTTTGATCACAGGACCTATTTCCTTCTCTCTCATCCGATTTCCATGTACTTCTTCTACCCGATTTGCTCCACTCTAGCCTTTGTTCTCATGACGGTAACTTTGCCCATGTTCCACAACATTCTTCGTTGTTCTTTTCCTTTCTTGATTCCTTGGTCCGTGCGGCAGATATCTTACGTATAAATACTCGTCTGACCTCGTATGTACTCTAGTCTTGAACTACACAATAACTAGCGTATTATCAAGTCCCATCCTTGCGACTTCTTAAGTCGAATCCTAGTCCTAAGTCGTGCTCAAGGAAATCCCTTGACCACTCTTTGTCCTTGCTTCGTTCAAGGAAACCCCTTGATCAAACCTTCGTCCTCCTCTATCTCTTGAGCTGGTCTCTTCATGAGAATCACTTGAGTTAGTTAGGAGTTTAGCTCATTGAGTACACTACGCGTAACACATAGTTCTTATCCCCCTCTTTGGGGTAGATGTCCCAGCATCTAGTGAGGGCATCAGGCTTAGCTCTGAGGTGTCCAGGGTGGAAGCAAACAATGAGGTTGAATTGGGAGAGGAACTTTGACCAGTGGGCTTGCTGCCAAGTTAGGAGTTTGGTGGTTGTAAAGTATTCCAGGTTCTTGTGGTTGGTAACAATGTCAACTGGAGTTGCAGAGCCTTCAACATAATAGCGCTAGGACCTAAAAGCCTTGTGGATAGCAAGGAGCTCCTTATCATGGGTGTCATAGTTGAGCTCCAGAGTGGACAAAGTCTGGGAATAGTAGGTGATAGGCCTGATCTCCTCATCAGGACAATGAATGAAGAGAATGCCAGTGATGACATAGTCAGAGGCATCTATCTCTATGATGATTGGAGTGTCTAGAACCCAATGGGTGAGGATAGAAGCAGAGGTGAAGGCATCTTAGAGGTTCTGAAAGGCAGAGCAACAGGAGTCACTGAAATTCTAGGGAATACTTTTGTAGATGAGGTGGGTCAAAGGAGTGACAATACCAGAGTAGTTATCTATGAAACACCTGTAAAAATTCACAAAGCTGAGGAAAGACTGCATGTCCTTGATCTTCTGAGGCTCAGGTTAGTCTTGTATGAACTTCACCTTCTCTGGGGACATAGTAAGTTCAGAGGGTAATAGCTGGTAACCAAGATACTGTACTTGGTGGATTCAGTGTGGAACTCACACTTCTCAGGCTTGACAAAGAGGCCATTTGCACAGAGTTGCCAAAGGACTTCTCAGACATGCTTTTTGTGGGAGGCCATGTCAGTAGAGTAGATGAGGATGTCATCCAGGTATACTATAATGTAAACATCTAAAAGATCTGCAAAAACAGTGTTTACAAAGTATTGGAATACTGCTGGAGTGTTGGTAAGGCCAAAGGGCATGACTAGCCACTTGTAGGAGCCATAGCACATCTGGAAAGAAGTCTTCCATTCATCTCTGTTGGCAATGCGAACTAGATAGTAAACATGCCAGAGATCAATCTTGGTATAGACTTTGGCACAGCTTGGAGCATCTAGGAGGTTGGAGATGTGAGGAAGTGGATATCTATCTTTTTTTGTGATTTTGTTAAGTCCTCAAAAGTCAATGCAGAGGCAGAGTGAACCATCCTTCTTGTGGACAAACAGGACCAGAGTGGCATGAGCAGAGGAGGAAGGGCAGATAAAGCCCATTGCTAAATGTTTGTCTAGGAACTGACAAATGGAACCAAGCTCAGAGGAGGAAAGGAAGTAGATAGCTCTCAGAGGAGGGGAAGCGCTGTCTTCCAGGTTGATTTTCAGATCATGTTCACGATGTGGAGCTGGCATGTCAGCCTTGCTCTTGCTGAAGATGTCAGTGAAGTTGTGATAGTCTGGAGGAACTAGTGGTGGAAGTGGAGCAGAGATCACTCTTCTGAGGGCAGAGTTGCATGCTATACTGCACAGAGCCTTTGAGACAACAAGCCAGTATGAAAGCTAGTGTGCTAACAAGGGCAATGTGAGGAGCTTTGCAGTCAAAGAAATGTGGTGGATCAGATGTGGGAGGTTCAGCAAATGACAGAGGAATCAAGGGCTGTGGAGAAGCATGCAGGTTTGCTGGCATGGACTGTTCTGGTGAATGAAAAGAGATACTGCTTGTAGCCTAATCAATCAACAGATTGTTGTGGGTAAGCCAGTTATGTCCAAGGACAAGGGAACAGGAGCCATTCAGCAGAGTAACATAAAAGGATGTCAGAGTGATATCACCAGTTTTGAAGCAGGAGGAGAGGGTAATTGCTCATGTGATTATGCTGTTCATGGTTCTGTCAAAAAGATAGAGTTTGAGCGGTAGAATGGGGTAGGTTGAAAGTGAGTGTTTATTTACAAAGTTGGTATCTATAAAACAGTTGGAAGAGCCAGAGTCTACTAATATGGAGAAAGTAGGAATGGTATAAGAGACTAAGGTAATAGAGGACATAAGAGACTTAGAGTCAGAAAGAGCAGACACATTAAGACAGATCTCCTTAGGTGCACAAGTGGGGCCAATACAACCTCCTAGTTGTGTGAAGTCACAGAGGTCACTATCTATTTTTTTGACTCTGAAAAATCCTCCAGTTTGGTTTCTAAAGTTATGGTTACTGTCATATCCACAAAATTGCGTTAAGTTCAACTCTGGATCTCCACTCTCATGTCCCACCAACTCTGGAGCACTTTTGCCCAGCTAGCAGTTAGGACTCTCCAGACTTTTCTTTATATTCTTCTTCATTATGTTCCTTGTACCTTTGACCCTTCTATACTAGACTTGCTTTTTAGTTTCTACTGCAGCTGTGTTCAACTGCAGACACAGCTCTAGCTTTACTTCTCCTCCATCTCTGCCTTTATCCATATTTGAGTACAATCTGAACTTCGTCTCCATATATAAACTCAATGTATTTAGTACTTAGACTTTAGTTGGAATATCACATCTGACTTACTCCTCCTACTTTGAGGGCCTTGACAGCCCTACTCTGACTGGCTTGTTCACACCTCATAACAAGTTTTTATCTCCACCTCCAACCAACCCTGAAATATGGAACCACTGAGTGTGCAGACAAGGGTGCACCACATAAGGTAAAGCTAAGTTCCAACCACACTCAACTCCAGACTTCCTCAGAGTTACCTCCAGAGTAAAACCAGTCTTAACAGTCATAGAGCAACCCTTGGAAGCCCTTGAAACCACTAGAGTTCATGGAGGATGTGGTGGGGATTTTGTTAAACTTGGAGGGGGAAGCAGTGGAAGGCTTCACCTGATAGTTGATCTCAGACTTGTGCTCCCAGTAGCATGCATTGATTGATTGTGCCAGCGAGCGGAGCTCAGAGAGAGTGGAAGGCTTTCCAATGCAGGAGACCTTGTTCTTGATATTATTACGCTTGGTTCTGGGTGAGGGGCAAGCGTAGCCTCCAAGGTCTAGGGTTCGAGATATGAGGAGAGTTTACACCTCATAGGGTCAAGGAGGTCTTACACTAGGGACTTTCTAGGTAAGGGTCATAGGTTCAAAGATCCAGTGGCTCAAATAAGTGTCCCAATGTTGGGGCATTTTGGAAAGACTTGACATTTGCAAAAGAGCCAAAATATATTAGCTCTTATACTTGCAGGGTCATCAATAGCCCTAACCCTTGCCCTGAAAATGAGCTCTTAGTCATGTGATTTGGCTGCCATGGGATTGAGATATAACTATTTCAAAATGACATGTCATTGGAACACTTATTTGACCATGATGTTATCAGTCATCATTTGATAAATAACATAATGTTCTGATGAATGCTGTACTTCAACCCTGTCTCATTATGTAACTTACATAACCCTGAGCACTATAAAGGGCAGGGATACCACC
>JBBPNZ010000377.1:0-21469 GCA_038091195.1 Phylloporus rhodoxanthus | reverse complement strand
CCACCATACTCGATTTGAGCTTGCTGTTACGTCCAAATCTCCGCGAGAAGTTGGGAACAAATTGTTCGTCACGCTCAGTCTCACTCCCTGAGCTACCGTCACGGTGCAATCCCCGCTTCCCCGGAAAGCCCGATTCCGTTCCAAGAGGGGCTGTGGCAAAAGCGACGGGCTGAGAGAGATTGTCCAGCATTCCTTCCATGATTCGCCAAAAGTGGTTGAAGGCATCCCCTGGATCAGACTTTTCCCCCAACACCGATATCAAAGGTCAACCTAGCGTTCGATAGCATTACGCACCCGTTGCCCAAGCACCATAAAAGATTCATCCACGTTGTTCTGTGAATCCGTGAGTCGTAGGGAAGCACTTGGAGGTATAGGAGGAGATGGAGTATGGTAAGGGCGAGATCCAGTATTTGAACTCGAGGAACTGTGTTCGGCGCGCATTTGAGCGGGAGACAGTTTCTGCGGGAGAGTCGGATCTTTGTTCTCTTCGCGTAGCTTGGTGATCCTCCGCTCGAGATCTCTTCCTGCCTTGATATGTTCGTTGTAAAGCATACGAAGCGTACGCTTCGTCTGGAATCAAAAACCAATGAGAGACAAGAGACATTTGATGATGAGACGGAGAAGGTACATTGTTATCATTCGATTTCTCTTCACACTGCAAGAAGGCCTTGGCAGCTTTTGCATGTTCTCCAGCAGCAGGGAAGAGCAATCCTTGATTCAGGAAATCTTCGGCATTTGCTGCATGTTGGTGTGCCTGTTACTCGTGCTCGAGGATTGAGACGTTTCTGTTTTACGAGTAGACTTACGAGGTGCAAGGGTGAATCTGCCGTGGACATTCTGTGGGTTGAGTGCAAGGAAGGTGTGCTGTAAGTTGGGGTACTCTAGTAGTGGTACATAAAAAGCGATCTTTTTGGTTCTTCTTCAAAGCTTCACGCATTCAGTCACACCAAGCTGGCTGTATGGCCACATTACAGTGGATTTCAATCCCACCAGGAGTCATTTAGTAGGGTTTCAGCCAATTGCCGGGCTTCGGCGGTGTCTGAAAATCGGCCACTCGGCCGGTTCGGCTTGTTTCTGTCGTCGTCGTCTTCGTCCTCAACGCCGAGCAAGATCAGTACCTCAGGATCGCCAGAACGTTGGGAATCCATTTGACCTCTCGCCGTTCTCTCATCTCGCCTTCATGTCCACCGTCCTGTCAGTATTACCCGTCTTTTTTTCTCCCATCACCACGCTCACTCCCCCACAGCAGGAAGAAAATCAGAATAACGGGTGCGTCTTGTTGCTCATGCTAGCGTCGTCGTTTCATCGTAGGAATTTACCGCGCAATAGTCGTTGCCGCAGATGGCTTATCGAAGCGGGACGTTTTTCGTCTTCCCGACCCCTTTGCCGTTATCACCGTTGATGCAGAGCAGACACATACAACCAGCGTCATAAAGAAGACTCTAAACCCGTATTGGAATGAAAGCTTCGACATGTGAGCAATAGTCTCCCTTTGGTCACCAGCCTCTAAACACACTTTTCTCATACCCCATATCCGCAGCACCGTAAAGGATTCCTCCGTTGTCGCCGTCCAGATATTTGACCAGCGCAAGTTTAAGAGACGCGATCAGGGTTTTCTTGGTGTTGTCAATGTCAAAGTCAGCGACGTTCTCGATCTTGAACTGGGTGCGCATGGTAAGCGCCCGCCAGCTGGATGTTACTCCGTTTGTTCATTGAACACATTTCCCCAGAAATGCTGACTTTGGATTTGAAAAAATCCAACGATAATCTTGTCGTCCACGGCAAACTCATCATATACTTGTCAACTAACGTCAATCAACCAATACCCAATCCTGGTCCCTCTCAGGTACACGGCGTTACCACCGCACTAGCTGACATGGGCATGAACGAGTCCAGCATATCTCTTTCTCCAAATGGTCCTGCTGGACATGCATTATCCAGGACGTCCAGTGCACATGGAGCCGAGGCCGCAACACCACTATTGCCTGTTTCAACCCCCCATATACCATCTTCATCCGGTCTTGCCGATCAGGATCAGTCCCTTTCCCATGCCAATCGTCCCGTTAGCTCAGGTAGTGCAGGAACGCTTGGCGCCGCTCAGCAGCCCAATGCCGCAACCGCAACAACAGCCTCAGGTGCTGTAAATCAACAAAGAAACTTCAACCCCAACGTCGACCAACTTGGACCACTGCCTCAAGGTTGGGAGCGTCGTATCGATCCTCTTGGCCGAACCTACTACGTAGATCACAACACGCGAACTACCACTTGGAATCGACCATCCCAAGACCAATCGGTAAACACAAACAATCAAGATAGCGAGACGAATGCAGCCAGAGACCAGCATTCTCGTCGTGTTCTGGCTGACGACATGGTTGATGTCACCCGCACTAATACTCAATCCAGTGCTCACCGTTCAGGCGCCACCACACCTCAGGCCAATCAGAACAACACTTCATCGGCTGCCATCGCTGCTAGTAACAACATCACCACTGCCGGTACTGGAAGCCTTCCGGCTGGATGGGAGGAACGGTACACTCCTGAAGGACGCCCGTACTATGTTGACCATAACACTCGTACAACTACTTGGGTCGACCCTCGTCGCCAGACAGTTATTCGTGTCATGGGACCCAATGGCCAAAATACCTCTCTCCAGCCACAGGCTATTTCTCAGCTCGGACCTTTGCCTTCTGGATGGGAGATGCGTCTTACCGCAACTGCCCGCGTGTACTTTGTGGATCACAATACCAAGACCACGACCTGGGACGATCCTCGTCTCCCATCCACACTAGACGCAAATGTGCCGCAGTACAAACGCGATTTCCGCAGGAAACTTATTTACTTCCGCAGCCAGCCTGCTATGCGTGCACAACCAGGTAATTGCCAGATCAAAGTTAGGCGAAACCACATCTTTGAGGATAGTTATGCGGAGATTATGAGGCAGACCCCCAATGATTTGAAGAAGCGTCTTATGATCAAATTCGATGGGGAGGATGGTTTAGACTACGGCGGTCTTTCTAGGTAAGTTGACGATCACGAAAAATTGTCCGCAAACCGACTCTTCTTTAGAGAGTTCTTCTTCCTACTCTCACATGAGATGTTCAACCCATTCTATTGCCTATTTGAATACTCCGCGCACGATAACTACACGCTCCAGATCAACCCTGCCTCAGGGGTAAACCCCGAACATCTGAATTACTTCAAGTTCATCGGACGTTGTCTAGGACTTGGTATTTTCCACCGACGCTTCCTCGATGCATACTTCATTGTCAGCTTCTATAAGATGATATTGAGGAAGAAGGTCACTCTATCCGACTTGGAGTCTGTTGATGCAGAACTTCACCGTGGCCTCACCTGGATGCTGTAAGTTTTTCTCGTATCATGTATTCCTACATACTCATGAGGGGTGCAGTGAAAATGACATTACGGATGTTATTGACGAAACTTTTACCACAACGGAAGAACGATTTGGAGAGCTCGTGACGATCGACTTGAAACCCGGCGGTGGTGACATCCCTGTGACTGAGGACAACAAGAAAGATTATCTCGATGCCGTAGTGGAGTATCGTATCTCGAAGCGCATCAAGGATCAGTTTGAAGCTTTCATGTCGGGTTTCAGCGAGTTGATTCCACAGGAACTGATTACAGTCTTTGATGAACGAGAGCTCGAACTACTCATAGGTGGAATGTCCGAGATTGATGTGTAAGCTTCCATGTTTCCGTTGCGGTGTTACTGTCAGCTGACCCTTTTATAGTGACGATTGGACGAAACATACCGATTACCGAGGCTACGAGGTGAACGACGAAGTCATTCAGTGGTTCTGGAAGTGCATTCGCAGTTGGCCACCTGAACGCAAATCTCGACTACTACAGTTTGCCACGGGCACATCGCGTATTCCTGTCAACGGCTTCAAGGATCTACAAGGCTCGGATGGTCCAAGGCGTTTCACAATTGAGAAGTCAGGCGATCCGTCGCAACTACCAAAGAGTCATACTTGTTTCAACCGCATCGATTTACCACCGTACAAGGACTATGCGAGCTTGGAGCAAAAGCTCACGCTTGCTGTGGAGTACGTTCACTTTTTTTACACATTTGGTTTGCTTAGTGACGTGTTTGTCAAACAGGGAGACTGTTGGATTTGGTCAGGAATAAGCTTTGCAGACTAACACTATCTATTTACCCTTCCGACCTTTTATATTTTTCTTTTTTCGTCTTCGTCACTGAATGACATCCTATCTCTTGTAATCTTATCGGGATGTATTGTTGTTCGCACGAGACTCTGAATCGTTAAGTCTGTTCCCATATACATGCTGAGTAATACTAGACCAAAAAACCGTCGGTAACATTGGATCATCCACACAAGGTGCCTCAACGCTTTTCAAACGCGAACCCGATATAAATGTCTGACACACATCGTGAGTAATATTGGCGAATGCACAGGAGAAACAGCTCACTAGCAGCTTCCCACTGCTCCTCGTCCATCGAGCTTTCACCATTCGCGTCCACAACCTTCATGCGCACCATAAGGTCCTTGAACTCCTCTTGCTCGGAGTGTTGCGCGAATATTTGATGAAATTCTTCCTTGTATATTGGGTAGAGGGAATATTGCTCGGCCAGACTGTGATGCAACGTAAGAAAACTCCCCATTCGAGCCACGATGCAAGTCGAATAGACACCCTTGCCAATCTCTAGTGATCGGAGAGGTATGGAACTGCAAATACGAGATCGTCTGGATCTGCGGGGTCCCCGCGCAAGCATGGTACAATGACGGATGGTTTCGTGAAGCAACGGAGGTAGCACACCCACCCTACAAAGCTATCCCAGTTTACAATGTATTCTGGGACATCCTCAACAGCATCCTTGAGGAAAAAATAATAGCGGTGTCCGAATAGCGGGCGAGATTGCCGATCTTCAAAACGAATCCTATATACCGCATTACCAAAGGAAAGATCGGTTGAAGCAGGTGGTAGTGCATCTAGCCGTTCTCTGAGAGTTGTGTTATCCTTTCGACATATAGTTGAACAAGAACAATGCATACAATAATTGATCGGCGTTGGGAATAGTACCGAGAAATACGCCACCCTTGCGGAGGTACCGACTCACGTTATTAAGCATGCATCGCGCTTTTTGTGGTGTCTCAAAGGCATAGTGCATGCAAAATTGCATCGAGACAACATCAAAAGGCTGCACGAGTCGCTCTGGCGGAAACACTTTTGAGAGAGGTTCGGTATAGCAATCGACTGCGGCAAATGCGGCATCCATGCGAGGCGGAGGCATTGACTGCCATCTTTCACGGGCTTGAAAGATAGAGACTTCGGCGATATCTACAGGGATTGAGGTGTCGTAACAATGAACGAAAGAGCTCAACACCCACCGGCACAGACTAACTCCTTAACACGAGCTTTTGACCATTTGGTGAGGTCACCACCCTTACCACAACCGAGATCGAGAACCTTGCCGCGTCCCCTGCCTGGCCCAGCGGGCTGAGAAGTGAGGGCTGGATGGGCAAAGCGCGTGATCAACACAGATTTAACCCAATTGTTAAAGTATTTGAGGCCGATTATGGGTGATTCCATGCGTTGCTTGACGCCTACTTCAGGGCGCATGTTGTCTGTGTAGAGCGAGGAAGGTCGATCAAGAATGCACAAGACGAACAGAAGCACAAGGGACTAACAATGGTCGATCACTTTACCAACATCACCTGCGTGTCGTTTTGCCTGCGGAGAGTTGTCTGGAGACCTACTGCGCTCCCGTTTACGCCTGGAGAGGAGAAGCTGTGTACCAGTACCGCGGTAGTGTCGATACATTTCAATTTCTTGTGGTGACATTGGCAGAAGAACGGAACCTGCAAGAGTTTTGCGATTGCGTGGGTTGTATGGGATGGAAGAAAGTGGTGATGGTGGTGGTGGCATTGCTGAGGGAGAGGCAAATACAGGGACAGTGGTGGAATTAGAAGAAGGTGAAGGACGGGAAGGAGGAAAGACACGCAGGACAGAGGATTCGACTTGGAGCTGTGGACGGAATGGCTGGGGATGGCGAGAGAAGTGGAAGGACTGTCCATCCACTGGCGATGTGTCTGTGCGGGGAATGTCTAGGACGGGGAGAGTGCCTCGACGCCGCAGAGATGTCGCACCTGTCAGCTTGTCTACTTCCCCATTCGACACCGTCGTGGGAACCAGCGACGGCTGCGTGTCAGTCCCCAGTAGCAGATGTGACAGACTCGATGGCCGTGCAGATCCTGGCGTGCGTGGCTCCTGGGGCTCCGAGTTGAGGAGGACTGCCAGATCGGTGGCCCGACGACCCACAGTCGGACTGTTTGTTGCTCGTGAGGAGGACGGGCGCGATGATGAGGGGGAGGGAATCTCAAAAGAGTGTCTTTCGTGTCTGTCCAAGTCGGTGTCATGGGCATGTGCTGGCAGGGAATTTGACCGCGACATTGGCGAGTTCAGGGCTGCGTCTCGAACTGGATCAAAGGCTGGCATTTTCGTGAAACAGATAAGCTCCTGTGATCAATAAGTCATTACCCGATGGTACGCGTTTAATCCCGATGAGAATGTGTCTCGTCGTCGTCGCAAGCGCCGAACTCAACGTCCAGCAAGAGGCTGCATATTCCAGGTTTTATTATGTAATACAACTACACTCTATGGTTTCTCGTTGTGCTTCGTAAGCCACTCAGAAATATCCATCGTCGAGCGCTAAATCCGCGATTTAATTTCGGTTCACCCTATACACCACGGAAACTTACCTTGATCCACGCTGCAGAGGCTCGCAGTGAGTCGAGCGTCTGCGCCAGCGCAAGCTGGTATTGCGAGGTGTCTCTATGCTAAATATTCACTAAGCACTAGGCAAATATCACAGATGCTGACAGACGCACCTCAAAGAACTTGGTGATTGTTTCAATATCGTCCTCTGTGTTCAGGTTGCAAAGTACGGCCTGCCAGCACACCGTATGTCGCGACATGAGCATCGATAGACCGACTGACGTACCGAGATAACATATCTGAACGAAAAGTTCCCTTTGTATCGCTCCTCGATCTGGGCCAGGCAAGATCAAATGCTTTCATAGCCAAAAAAATTGCAAGGGCGCACAGTTGCAAAGTTGTCCATGAAAAATTTGGCCGACCTTCGTCTTGTGCCATAATTCGTCTGTTGACCAGTGAAAAAGTATATGATATCCTGGCTTCTAGCTTCGTTGAGGATGAAATCTTCGGTGTCCTCATTACACGATTCGTCTCTACTCGCACACATCCCATACCTGTTCAAGGTTTTGAACTGAAATATATGGTAACAATCAGGGGCACGTACATTGCAGATATCCGGATGGATGGTAGGGTAGTTGGATCTTTGCAAAGACTTTTCACAAAATTATATTCATCCAGGCCCCCATATTTCACAGCCTAAGGATTGGTTCTTGTAAGTATATATGTTTCGGAACAGTTACCCACGTGTATAACAGCCGTTCGGAACAGGTCGGCAGGGATTGTTGATTCATCCTCGGTAGTCATGTAGACTTTGAACATTCCCCTAAGCGCACCAATGACACTTCTTTGATGTTAGCCCATTGCAAACTCGCGGCAGATATCAACGATCACATACGCTTTATCCCCGGCTGCGGCTACCTGTCCTATGGCTTTTGTTCGGAGCTGTGAGGTTTCTACAGGTTCAGATGGCAGATACACAAAGCCAAGTCTATCCACTACAGGCTTGAAGAGATTCTAGACGAAATGGGCATTCAATGTGGTATGCTTCAATCGTAGCACTTGCCTTTCTAAACCGATTCAAACCACTGACAATCTCCTTGTTTTCCCACCACGTCGACACTAAACGAGCCAAGTTTTCTGCAACACTCTCCCAAACCAAGACTGCCCATTTCGCCAACTTGCAAGTTAGTAACATGACATGCTCTTCTAAGAGACGGAAATACTTGCACTCTGTCTCATTCCTGAATATATCAACCACTGTAAGCGCACTACTGACAGAAGCATGTCCCGACTTGGCAAGCGCCATGGCGTCATGAACAAGTCCTATGCGATCATTGAGGGAGAAAATAATATCATTCTTAGCTGCTTCGCGCACGATGCGAGTGAGCCGCTCTTCAGTATATAGCACCCTATCTGTTTACCCATGAAAAACATGGTCAAGGAAAAAGAAGATGCAATACATACAGACACCATACGTTCCCGCATTAATCTTGTATGGTTTGCTTGTGTCAATAGCAAGAGTGGTCTCACGGTCACTAAGCACTGCAGCTTGGTCGATTGATGGTTCTCCCCCGTCCACAGTTAAGACAGCTAGTGGGATAGGCCTATACGAATCAGAGAACATCCAGACATACAGGTGACATAAGGGACATACCAAATTGTTTGATTGTCTTTCTCTTCTGCAGGACCGCTTTCAAGGTACCGATCTTGGCGTACTCTGATTTCGTCTTTCGTTTCAGTCACAGTGAGTATCGGAAATCCAACCTGTAAATTACATCTTGTAGACGGGCAACGAACTGAAACATCACTTCACAACTTGTACCTTCATAATCCAATTCTCCATCATATTTGAGATGTCAATCGCTTTCCCATTAATGACGGTAGCTTTTTGAATCCCACTCCACAGATCTTTTGTGGTGGTACTCCCATACAGGTGGTCCTTGAGGTAGATCGAAACACCGTTAAGGAAGGCGTCCTGTCCGACAAAATTGCAAAGCATGCGAAGAACTGCAAATGATTTAATCGTCGCCGATCAGGGACGTTTATGATGACCTCACCAGAGGCTGCTTTCGAGTATGATAGACAATCAAATATCTATAAACTGTTGTTTATTCGCTGGTAACCCATAAGCAGGGACTCACTTGATTGATCAGCTTAGCGTCGGGACACTGTACCTCGATCGGGTGGGAAGATAGCTTAGAATCAAGATTTAAAGCGTCATTTAGGTGACCAGTGATGAACTTGGAGTCGACGTTCCACTCAGGATAGAGACTGGAAGTGGGTCAGAAGGATTACGTGCAACCGACATGATCCTACCGGTCTGGATGTGGACGTCAACAGAGTACAGACCAGGGGCACTATGACATACCGATGACAATAACTTCTCCCACCTTGATACCGTGAATATAATGCTTAAAAGGCGAAAATGAACATACCAGAGTAGCAAATCCTTCATTTAAATATAGGTAGTCCCACCATTCCATTGTGGTGATGTCTCCAAACCTCCAGTGCAAGTGAGCCTCATGTGACACTAGTACAAGTGGGTTTACTCACCACATATGGGCAACTTCGTGAGATTGGCAGACGGTGACACGCTGCTTCGTCGCCATATCGGGGCGAACCGAATCCAAAAGAAATGCGCTAGTACGCCCCGTGATCAGTCCCTGTAAATTCTGTAAGAGCTAGAAGTGTCGTTGATTGCTCGAGATCGTTACCCAGTTCTCCATGGCACCACAATCAAAATCATGTGCCTTTAGGGCATTCATTTATGGCGTCTCGGAAAGATAATTGAGGGTGTCTCACCACCAAAGTGTCGAGCTTTGGGAGGGGATACTCGATATCGAAGATTTGTTCGTAGACAGGAAGCACTTTGGCCTTGACATCCAGTGCGTACTGAGCTTGATTGATGATATCCAGAGTGCCTAACAGAAATTGACAAGGCGACATCACCCGCGGTAACGCGGATACTCACCGTATACACAGAGAGGTCGAACTTTGCCTGACAGCGGACTCGTATAAGAGCTCTCGAGACGAGCAAAATCCCCATTGGCAAAGGCTACGAGGTAGGTCGACATCTAGTGCAGTTAGTCTGGCTTACAAACATGCGTGCACTTTCTCACTGGAGGTGTCGTATCGAACTTGGTGATTTTCCATTCATCTTTACACCGTTCCTCCGTATTGAGCGCAGCAAACATTTTTGTTAGAGCTATGTCCTCGGAGACGTAGATTTCAGACTTGTAGATTTCCTCGGAATGTACAGACATATTGCTCAGATTGGTGGTATCTGTGCGGGATATCATTGTAATTGAAAATCTGGCCTTGAGCAAGGGTTCATCCCAGCAAGGGAATGCGCGTCGGGCAGCAGTAGGCTGGTACGTTGAATGCATTCAGCCACAATGTTTTTGAATGCAACATTGATAGATCACCGTACTTCAAATTGCGTGAGACTGTACACCTTTTTGGCGTCATCTCCGTGTGTGGACTTGTAGTACCCCACCATTGCATCTGTGAGTCTTCCCGAGAAAGCAATTATTAAAGTGGCTGTAGAATTGGCGGGTAGCTCTGTAGGAAAAGTGAGAGCGCCTCGCTCTGCCTCATCATCAAATGACCTAGATATGTTGACTTGATTTAACCTGAGGTCATGAGAGTACAATGATACGTCGGATAGCTCCAGGTCTGCCACATTAAAGGTGAGAGAAGAGGTGTTTTCCCTGACATTCAGTCTAGTGTCTCAATGTCATCAGAGTCACTGGGAGTGCCAGGAGGGAGAGTATACTCGCTCGATCTTCACGAGGCCCTCAAAGATCTCTTTGTGAAGGTCCGTCTTTATGGTAAGGCCATAATGAGTGGGTTGAACGTTCGTTGGTAGGCGAAAATCGCCGTCGGACATGGTGGTGAAGAGGCACGCGAGTGACACGAGTGGCGACTCATTCGGTGTGTAAACAAGTAAGGTCATATTTTTGGGTGTTTCAACTGCAGATTCACAGCATGAACAAATAAACCTGTGAAAAGTTTCATGATGTGGGTGTCAAAGATTTGGCCTGAATTAGATTAGATTGAATCCGGGTTGTCTCCGTGCAGATCCTGAGCTCCTTCAGGTGCCAGAGGCACAGCCGACCCCTAGTTCCTCGTAAGGAAGTGCCAAAGTCGTTGACCTGCCAAAGTCATTGGTGGGGATACTAAGTATATACTTACTAGCAAAGCCGTATGACATGGCAGAGCAGATATGATCATAACGTGGCGTCGAACAGATCCGAGTCGCTTACTAGGTTTCTGATGTTCGAATGACAAAGTAACCTCCGGCAATACAGTACATGCTAGCACACCTCGACATCATCATCGTACCCACAGGCTCATTGCTCCAATGATCGGGAGATATTCGCTTCAATTGCTGACTATCGAGGATTCGCGCGACGGCAAAGAAAGGCTGGTTTCATCGGTAGAAGAGATTTCGGAAATGTTTTCGCGGAAATGTTTTGATCATGTTCTTTCAAAGCGTTTCGGAACTGCGTCGCAATACCGTCGTTGCACCCGATGAGCTCCTCCCAGCAATGAGTGAGAGCTTTCCCGTTCTTGTAGTAATCTTCCTCGAGGCGCACTAGTCCATTGAAATATTTCGCACTAAAAAGGATCGTCGGCAGGTGTCTGAAAGGGGAGAAACGTTTTACTTCTCGACGACCATGTTCTGTAATTCATCGAGAACCTGTCGGATGAGTTCGTCTCGACCATGTTGGACATCTTTTTTAACGTTCCTGAATCTATTAGAGATACCCTTAATAATTACCTAGTAAACTGATCAGTCACGTCAAAGTACAAGTTGAATGACTGGCTAGGCACAGCTTGGATTTCATTGAGTACCTGTCAGGTGTGGATTGAATGAACTGAATGAAGGAGTCCAGGGGCACTCACCTCCACGATGTCTTGGATTTCTACTTCGTCAGCAGTTGGACCGCGTACCGGGGCTTGGATTGCACCTGTGTGTCGGTTTACTGTCGCAACCTACCAAAGGAACAATGGTTACCTTGTAATATCTTCGATTTTTGCCACTTGATCTGTGGGGCGATCCGATCAGGTGATTCGCGGCTCAGGCGCACGGGCCCTCTTGGTATCCCGAGGGGAGAAAGGATATCGCTCTCCGACTCGGACGGTGATGGAGTTCGACAGCTTCGTAGAGTATGGATGGAAACGTCCGCACATTAGTTTCCCGGTCTCGCTAGGGAAAGAAAACATGGCCAACTGACTTGAGTCTGTTCTCTGGGGTATACTCGATTGGAGATGCAAAAGTGACGCTTCGGCGCTTCTGCCTAGGGGATACGCCAAAGGCAGGCTCTTCCATAGCAATGTAGTCGGACTGATCAGATATCCCGAGCTCTGTTTGAGCGCTCGGCTCTGAACCTTGAAAAATAATGGACGCTTTGTGTAGTCCACTCTTCTCTCGAGGTGGAGAATTGTCGACAGTGAGATCAACAGTGACAGTTTTCGCTGGAGGCGTAGATTCCACGATTGGTCGGAACGCCTGGTTCATAATGAGAATTCAGTTTGTTGTAGGATTCCAGAAAAATCACCTCCACAGGGCCTTCTTCCGCTTTCGGGGAAAGCGTGTATGCAGCGATTTCCTGAATTGGACTAACGACATTCTCTACTGTATGGAGATCAGACAAGAGGAATTGGTCGTCCGTGGTCTCTTCGGTCTTGATAGGAGGTTCCTTTACAGATTGCATAGAATTTGATATAGCTTGGTGGACGACAAAGTCCTTTCGCTGTCCTTTGGTCGGCGCGACATTAGGTGGACTCGGTTCACGGCGGATGCTAGCAGCCTAAGCAATAACTTCATCACGTCAAATTCAAATCCGAAAAGCTAACCTTAGGTACATCTCGAGGTGGGCTTGGTGAAATGGTTCTGCCATTCCTTGGCTCTACATCAGGCTATGGATTGACGAGTGTTCAGTTCGATGGTCGAGAAAGGGTTGTTACTCACTACATCATAGTTAACCTTTGGAGATGGGGTCTTCCTACACAAGGTCGGCACGGATTGTGGCTCGAAAATGGATGGTTTGTCAAGGTTTATGTTGACAATGGGTTCTTGCAGGGAAACGGAGGCCAATTCCCTGCATTCGATGCTAGAGGCTGATTGAATGTCCTTCCCTTCCCGAGCCTTACCCCCCGTGGGCTTGGCCCGCGTTCTGACTGCCGCTGCGGTCTGCCTTTTTTTGATCCTCGACGATTTACGCGTCTCCCGGTGGAAAGGCTTAGGTTCTGGGAGTTCGTCAAAATCAACCACGGTCGGATCAGTACTAGGAGAAGATCCTTTGACTGTCTTTGCGCATCTCTTTGCCCCAGAGATAGAAACGGCATCTAGCAATGTCTCATTAGATTTGGTTCTATACTCTCTAATTCCCATACCACCGCGGCTCTTCTTGCAGGGAGGTGTGGATTCATCGACAATTTCGAGGACGGCGTTTCCTGAAGACTTGATGTTCTCTCTTTTTCTGCGATTTCCAGCAATCTTGGGCGGCATGCTTGCATCCTTCGTGATCTCGTTACGGGAATGATTGGCATTAGGAACAAGGCGCCTGGTGCGGTGCTGTTCGGGTCCGTTTTCTGTGGAATCGCACCCTATCTGGTCCTTCCTTGCCGAGTTGTTAATGACGTCTGCATCCGATGACCCAAAATGATCAACCGATTCTTTTGGTCCATTTGCCTTGACGAAATTCATAGAAGCAACGGACAAATCACCAAGGACTTCGTGTCCGACAGTGGTGAGAGTGGTATCAACGTTCGACAGCAGCATCGAGGAAGCATCAATTTGGGTGCTAGAAGGTTTCGGGCAGTTCGACGCCGACAGCCGCTTCGGGATTTCGGGGGACCTCTGGGCAACCCCATCGGGACGGCCACTGATTCTCGAGGCGGAATCGGAGGGTTTCTTGATTCCCGTAGTGGCGGTAGCACAGGAGCCATTCATTAGCATGTCGTCGACCTCGTGTTGTGTCGGTTCTTCACAACCACAGGATACTGATACTCCGGTCGCCGCAATCATATTGTTCTTCTTCAGTAAAACAGTTAGTGTGAGCCGATGGTCCTGAACAGTCTGATCAATCCTGGACACTAACCGATTTGTTGAATTCGGCCTCGAACTCCGAAATTTCGGAGAGACTATCGTTGTCGCCGAATAACTGCATCACTTCAATGGGAGAGAGGGTTGATGTAGTATGGAAGACCTTCGATGTTTCCCCGGTAGGTGACATTATTCCGGTGTCTCTCACGGCCTGGGGTGCATCTTCGACCGCTACAGACTTAAGGGGTTCAGGAACGAGAACCTCGTCCTTGGATGCCGGCTTGGAATCCGACACGGGGGGTAAGATGCTGTTTCCAAAGTCGAGTACCGGGACGTCATGAGACTCTTCTATATCAGTTTTGTAAACTGGGAAGAGGTTCATCAACGAGAAGGAGTAATCGGGTGTTGAATGTAAAACCTTGATTCACGTGTTGAACTTTACCCTCGAAGCTCGCAGGTGGTGGTGTCGGGGAACTGTCGCCAACGAATCTCAGCGCCGAGCCGATCGAAATACTTTTGCGCTTTCTCGGAACTTTAGTGAATGAATTCAGAAAGTTCAATTTTCCCTGTAACCATTAAATAGGGAACGCGTCCTGTAATTGAGAATCTTACCACACCACGTCGTCGTAACGCCTCCATGAATCTGCCTATAACATCACTCTGCAAGAGAAATTTGGCATGCAGGAGGCTTTCATTGGGGGCTTTCATTTCGTTATTGCCTACTAACGGCGGAGATGCCAGATACAACACTATCAGCACTTTTCCTTTGGGGGCATTTTGCTCTGAGGTGTCAAGTGTGATTGTGCGGATGCGAGAGTATGGCACCTCTAGGCTCTCGCATATGACGTTCTATCAAGGGAGGTTGTAAGATGAAGAAAGACCAGCGCAGTAACGTTTCCTACATCTCCAACAATGTTCGCGAAGAAAGCTTGTTTATCCATGATCAGCCTGTCGGTCACAAGCGGTTGGGGAAAGACATGTCCACAGACAGCTATCTCGTCGATAGAAAAGGGTTGCGGACTGTGAATAGGTGTATCAGTATGTGGACCTCACTGAAACATGAACTTACTAAGTGATGTCACTTCCAGCAAGAGCGTCGATGATCCGGGCGGCAATGTCGTCCCAGTGTATGCTAGATGCGTTTTGCATTATATAGAGCAGTTTTTCACTGCATTTAAACAACTTCGGAGAACCCAGAACTTCTTTCACGAACTTAACCCTTCTGAATTTTCCTTGGGACGTGTTGTTGACTGGGGGAAGGAGTCGAGCAAACAACAACAACAACGCCTCAAGAATCAGGTAATCTAGTGTTAATGAGCACCAACGAATCTCTAAGAAAGTGAATGACTAGCACCTCTTGTTCCGGATATAGCGGCCCCGAGTCGCTCACTGTCGAGCCTGTATTCAAACTCGAAGTTGAAAAGGGGGAAAGCAAACTTTACCCGCTCAAAACTGCCTTTTGACATAGCGCATTCCGAACAGTCACTTGTCTGGCAGCAGTTTCTGTCAAAATATTATATGCCTGCGAACAGTGGCTCAGATAGCGCATATATGCGACTTTTACTTTTTGTAGAGATACTACACTCACGGATAAGCAGAGTGGTATGCTGAGTACTGGTAATTCTCTGCCAGAATCAAAGAAAAAGAATTCGCAAATGATGCGACACAAAGCTTGCCAGACTGCACCATCGGATCCAGCGTTGCCTGGTTGTTCTTAAGCGATGCGATTTCATGATATAGGGGAAATTGCGCACCGCCATCGGTCTGATCCAGGAAATCCTAACGGGGGAACGTGAGTCGTCTATATCTATGACCACTCTGTCGCGATCTTACAAGGACGCCAGACAAGATAACACGTGCGGTTTCATCCCATGCTGAGCGAAACTTCTCGTCTTCGACATTATGTGCGTCACAAAGTTTTCCTAATACGGCGGAGAGCACGGCGGAAGAAAACTCCAACGCTGGCGGAAGACAAGCCTTATACAATGGAAGAAGTGATTGGCAGAGCACAGCACAAAGTTTTTGTATCATTTGTATCGAAGGTGACGAGGAGTTCTATGCGGAATTATTTATCAAGCTTGGATTAGGACAGCTCACAGACACATACCAAAAGTACCAACAACGATGCAAGATGATCGAATGCATCCTGCAAATGGCTTTCAATACCTTTCTTGTGTAATGCTGATCTGAGTGTGTCAATGGTTTCGGGAAGGCTTGGCATGATGAACAAATCCTGTTGGGTTTACCGTTGCAAGGGTGCGGTTGCAGATATTGGCATGGACGCGGTTGCCGACATTTTACCACGTGACTGATGATTTTCGTCATGTGACCGTAACGCGGAGTTTAAACGAATAATTAGGACGCGTATAAGGATGTGCCAATCAGTTGTGAACTGGAGCGACCTTTCCCTACGTTCATCTCCCATTTGCGCCACCTTCTCAGATGGAATCCCCCGAAGTAGACATAAAGCCGACCATTCCAACGAACGACATTCCAGACAAGAGTTTGCTTACCGTCGGTATTAGCAGGCTCAAGCAGTCTAGATATGAGGATGTATGGCCCGAAGACGTGCACGCCGCATTCATGGAAGGTCCGTTCTCCTATCTTTGGTGATCTACTGTTCTGCGATAAAGACTAGCCGTCGCCCTCTACCCGCCGATGGGTAAGCGGCGTCTCAAATATTATCGGGTATCTACGCATGAAACTGAGCATTTATCCGACGCCAACCGGACCAAATCATTCGGACGCTGCCAGCTTATTCAATCTTACATCCTAGAGAAAACTGGGAGGAATCGCTCCCGGAAGCAGGTCTCCAGTCACCTGCAGCGACTCAAAAAAATACACAAGGACAACCCCGCTAGTTTGTCTTGCATTGTGATCCTGCAGCTTGCCTTTTAATGTCTTTCCTAGTGCGCCCCCTTTTCTCAGAGCAGTCTCACCCCCCCTTGGATCATTGCTCGGTACCACAACCCGTGCCGGCACCTATACCCTCTCAAGATATTTTCGCAAACATTGCTTTCAGCACGCGTCACTTCAGAAGCGAATTCGACCTTACCGCCAACGTCCAGAATCCAGATGCTGGCACCGATGACTCCCCCATGTTTCCTTATGTCTCGGAAGTATCAACTTTCAATGGCGGTTCATGCGATGCGCTTGACTTTTCGACAAATTTTCACAACAAACCTTCCGTTACTCCCTCTCAGGAGCTTCTGTCTCCCCAACAACGCCCAGCGAGTACCTTCCGTCCTTCTAACAGCGACTTCCTGTCCGAGTTCCAAGACCCGTTACTGTTCAAAGATGCGATAAATGGAGGGTTTCGAGCTGATTCAACATTGGATACGTCCGTGTTCTCGATAACGCGTCGTCTTGCTTCAAGGCTTCCTATACAAGGTCGACTCGGAGTGGATTCGTATCCCACGACGCACCTTTCTCACGCAATCCATACCTCCGCGGCGCATCGATGGACTTCTTACGACGACCTGATGAACGGTATTTCGTGCGCTCCACCCCTCATTCCAGCTCGACAATGGTTTCACACACCATTCCATTCCCCTCACTTGTTGTCAGCGGAAAAGCAGAGACTAGACCCTTATGACTGGGCGTGGCCGCAAAATTCGGACATAGTACTTGGCCCCCGGGATGGCAATTTCGCCGAGAACCCCCCTCGCTACGCCCTGACAGTATATCAGCCCGATTCCACATACTCAGAAATGGGGGTCAACTCACCCGTGTTCCAAAGCCCTCAGTCTGAAAGTGAAGGATCACAGCTTTCTCAAGGCCTCTCTTACCCTTACATGGCTACAAGTCCCACAATCGTGGAGTCCGGTGTTTCAGCAGAGAGTGCGATCGACGTTACCGGACAAGCATCACCCGAAAACCTTGCGTCACCTCACGTAATTAGGCCTACACCCATATACCCGGTTTCATTCATTCATTCAGATCATTGGCAATCCGCACACGGCGCCAATCTCGAATCTTCTTCCCTAGACTTGTATCATCCGACGGCTCCCTAGACCAGCTTGGCTCAAACGTCTTGTTTCAATTTCTTACGGATCTTTATCTCATCCTCACATGTCCTGTCTAGAGCATATTGTTGTTGTAGCCTTAGCCTTGGTTCGCACTTGTCACTGTAGCGTTGATTGTAATGTATCGCCACACATGCTAGCCGTTGGTTCTCCGCCGGTCGTGACGCGACTCCACCTGCCACATTGAAGCTCGGAGCTCTTGGTTGAACTGGGCCTCGCAAGTCTCTGGTCTTTGCATGCGATGGAACCACGCAAGAATGCCAGGCTTTCTTTGGCCTCGCTGAAGGTATAACATTTATTATCTCTGAAAGCTAATGACGACTCTTCGATGGTGACAGCCACCAAAAATCAAACGACAACAACTACGAAAGGTGCGTTTACCTTCCCACTTGGTCTGTGGGACGTCAATGTTCAATGTAATTCCAGTACTCCTGGCTGCCAGATGTCCTGAGATTGAAAGGCAGTGTGCGTTGAGTGGCTCACAATGTTTTCTCGCGTTCAACGTGGACGCATAGATAATACCCCGTATTTTCGGTCCAGTCTTGACGGTGACCATCTTCTCTGTGGTGGTTGAGCTTGTACGGTCGCGAGGCACCACAGTCGAGCTCGCGAATTCAGTGGTTCCTTTACTCTCCGTAGTGGTGAGCAGGAGCATGTCAGATACCATTATCATAAACTGATTGTCCAACAGGTTGGTCTCATTCTGGTATTTAGGTAAGTTTTCTGTCTAATTTGTTATGAATGACTACAACGTCGTGCCAGGAATGGGTATGTCTAGCAGTTGCGGCCACGTTTGAGCGACACGCGAGGAACACTGACCCACTGCAGCACCTCTTACGATCGGTACTGGGAAGGCAGGAAATGTTTCTCGACGCTTACAGGAAACGTATGATTCGCAAGCATGCCACATCCGTCGTTTAACTCACCCTGACACCTCATAGGTTCGAAATCTGTGCCGCAATGTCTGGATCCACGTTGCCCCTCCTCTTGAGGATGGCAGGGTCAACACCCAAGCCAGATTTGTCACCTCCCAACTCACTCACGCTGAGATCAAACATCAGAAGATTGAAACATTGCGGTATTGCCTTGGCTTTGTATATGCGCTGAAACACTATATACGTGGAGAGGATGGAGCAGATTATGGTGACCTGGCTGCAGTTCTACCACCTCATTTCTCTTTACGCGGCAATTTGGGCTACACCACACACCATGGTCATCCCTCTTATACGGCGATGCCAGGTTGTACTCCGGATCCCAGTATCAGCGACAGGCCTTCTATGGATGCTACAAAGAGGGTTAAGAGGAAACGCAGCAAGAAAAACATGGTTCTGCCAAATCACACACCTGGTTCTACCACACCTCTCCTTGGCGATTCTCACCAGAGTGTAGAGTTCCACCCGTATGCCGATCGCATATCGATGCCACTTCCTCTGATGTTCGTATCCTAAGAAGTTTCACCATTTGTAACGCTCAGAGCAAATATTTTCCCCAGCGTTGCCCATGAGATCTCAAGCTCCATATTCAGATTCAGACGGGAGGGTTTGTTGGAGACAGTTGGTCCTGCAGGTGAGACTATCCCTCAACTCCACTTGCGTGGTGCTCAAGATTACCTTGTCAAGGTGCCAATGCGATGAGCTTATTGTAAGTTGCTCTCATCGGTGCGCCGCATTTGTTGTATGCTGAAGATGTGCTGCCAGGGTTACTTCTATGGTCGATCAAATGACGAACATGGAACGAATTGCCAACACACCTATTCCCTCTCCCTGTTTGTTTTGTCGCATCATATCTCTATATTCTGATCTGACCGGATACTGATAGATGGAATTCACCTCAAACAATGTGTGACATTATACCTTTTCGCTCTCCCTCTCACTCTTATGAACGAGCTGGGCTGGAGGACGATCCCGATCGTTACTGTAGTCGCATTCACGTTGATGGGAGTTGAAGGGATTGCAGATGAAATTGAGATGCCTTTTGGTGAGCATAACCCGGAAAAGTCTTGCCATGATTGACGGCGGCGGACCAACAGGTTATGACCCCCACGACTTACCCCTTGGTGAGCGTACCTTGATACTGGCAACTTGTCATCTTACTAACACGAGCAGATGTTTACTGCGATGATTTGAAAGAAGAGGTGGAGTAAGTTCACGATCAGTGTGTGATTTCAGTGTCTTATTTTACCTGGCACAGATATATCATTGAGAGACTGGCCGAAGGTGGTCACGGTTCAGGTGAATTTGATGATGGAGAGGGGGATGATTGACAATTGTAAAGTGGTAGCAGGCTACTCACGGGGCAATTTTGATAGTCCCAACGTGGACTGTATTCATTATCCCGAGACCGTACTATGAATCGCATACGTCTAACTAAATTCAGATGTACAGAACTCTCCAGGACCATATGGCTGCGAGCAACGAATAAGCAAACCCGGTTTGCAGCAACGCACAGGCATACCTTAGATGTTAATGCAGTCAATCCAGTAGAGTTTTCGCTGGTGTACCGCCCACTCTGTGGCCCCGGCTTGGGTTTTTGACCTTTTGCAAATGCATCAAGCACCTTTTTCGTAGTTGCTGGTGTGAGGTCCTCCTGTGTCTGCCATCAGTACATCGTCACATCCGACGCCTGTGACGCACATAGAAGTCGTCATTGACAACCAACATGGGTGCATTGCTACAAGCACCTTGGCATTCGACTTCAACGACGGTGAACTTGTTGTCCTTTGTCGTCCCCCCCGGCTTGACCCCACCAAGGTGCGCGCAGACCGTATCCAGAATCTCCGTCGACCCACGCAACATGCACGGCGTGGTGGTACACACTTGCACAAAATTGTCACCGATTGGCTCCCTAGAAACACGCTCAGCAAAATCTAAAACGACCGGGGCAGCACGAGGGGCGCACCGGTTGAACATGGTGTAAAAGGTGGCGACTTCGTATACGCGCATGGGCGGCATCTCGAGGAGGCGCGCGACGTAGTTCATGACGCTGATGCTCGTCCAGCCCTTGTTCTGTCGCTGGCCGAGATCGAGGAGGGGGATGACGGCCGCCTTTTTGTACTGTGGGGGATACCGGGAGATGATCTCTTCTGCCTTTTTCACGTTGTCTAGGGTGAACTGGAAGGGTATCTAGAAGACGGACGTCCCGCAGGTGGCCTGGCACGAAATGGGGACGGCACACCTTTGGATTGTTGTACTTGGTGTCGCGGTGCTAGTATTCGAAGACTTGAGCAACGGGTCATGGGCGTCGAGAGAGTTACCAACCACAAAGAGTGCATCCGAGCGCCTTGAGAGCGACGTGGAGAAGCACCTCCGACCTAGTGTGGGCCGTAGGGCAGCTGTAGACATGACAAGTTTGTCAACGAACATAGGTTCAGTCTCTCACTTGCCAGCAGCCTACAATTGAGTGTTCCCACGTTGCATTAGCGCTTTACATCTATTTCGAAAGTAATCGGAGTGGTATAGCCCTTCGTAACTCGACCACACCCACCCCTCTCACTGAATACATCTTTCAAGCATACTGCTATACATGGCGATAAACGAGGGCATCATAAGCCACTTGTACGGAAACATCTTCAAGGCAGGGCCGCGTGAGCGCGAGCTGTCCTTCCGCTCCTGCGAGGGCTAAAATCTTTGACTCGCCTCCTAAACTTGGAGGCCACAAAAAGCCCGGATTTTTGTCAGGCTCCTTCCCGCCA
>JBBPNZ010000376.1:0-21480 GCA_038091195.1 Phylloporus rhodoxanthus | reverse complement strand
TCCTCAAGGCCAAAGGAGGTTATACCAAGTACTAGTAGTACCAAATACCCTTTTCAATTCAAAAGTGAAAAAACCCTTTCAATGACATTGCTGACTTAAAATAATCATATCTCCACCAATACTGGGTTAAATCACATGACTAAGGGACCAATTTGTAGCCAAGAGTTTGTACTCTGTTTGGCTTCCCTATAGCTAAGCGAAATTCCCAGGGGTGTTTGCGGTGCGCTTTGCACACCACATCAGGGTTAAACATTGAAAGGGTTTTTGGAGTCACTGTATACACCTATTAATGTGATTCTTGATCACATTTTTGAGTACTGGAAGGTCATTCCTCGCATACTTGTTCTCAAAGGCCTTCTTAACAAGAAAGAAAGCCTCAGCAATGTTAGAACAATGCTGGATGAGGCTCTTTCCCTTTCCAGTCGAGGTTAGACCAGAACTGGCACCCTTGTCAAAGCCAAGAGCAACTTTCCATGTCACTGAGTCCTCAATAAGTGTAAGCAACATATCAGTGAGATGATAGTTCTCAGGCTTTGACCAGCTACACAAGAATAAGGTGTAAGACACATGCATAACTGAAGAACTTACTGTACTGCTATTTGAGCCTTCTTCATGTCACCTGAATTCTCCTTGTCCTTTGAAGCCAAGTGAGGAATGAGTTTCTTCCCAGTGGACCTTGGAGTTGACACTTGAGTGCTGAGGGATTTCTTGGCCATGTTGACAGGTATAAATAGAAGCTTTCAAGTGGGTGGAATCACAAGAATGAGCACTGTGTTGAGGATGCAACTTGAAGCTTGTGTATGCCGCACACATGCTTGCACGCAGTGATTCAAACTCAATTTAAACTCAGACAGCTGTGCCGGGCATGCTGAAAGCGTTGGTGGAAGCGGCCTCAAATTGACTCGATGGTTTTGATCCAAAATGGAATCTCAAAATGATGTGAAAATGGCCTCAAAACTGAGGCCGTTTTCAATTCTGAACTACCCTAATGGCAAGACTGTGTGTTTGGGCGAGCTCCAGAAAGACTTGATCCTCTCTCATTGACACCTACTTCCACAAGCGCAACAATTCATTTGTGCATTCCCTCTTGGAAGAGCAAGACAGCCAGATGCTCTGCATAGTGCCAGATGACCTTGACTCAGCTCTTTAGCCATCGCCTACTTTTTCCACCTTTTCCTGTGCCCACTCTCGCAACATGTCATTCACTACTGCAACATCCCCAGTGAGTGCCATCTTTTGTCCCTCACAATGCTCACCTCAGAACATTGCACTCCCTTGTTCCCTATTGATGACATACCCAAACCAATCATTTTTGCGTTCTTCCCAGAGGTCAACACACATAGCCTTCATGCCCCAAAGTTAGTCTTGTTGGTCCATTGCAACCACCACGTCCATCACACCATTCAACTCAGACACAAAGTCCAGCATCCTGTTGAACATGAGACTCTCCCTGAAAGCCAGAGGATATTGGTGACTGGACCAAGACTAGATGTATGTACCATCTTGACTGCTGCTCGAGGCCATTCAACCCATTTACGGACAAGGTCGATGGCATGGACATATCCCAGATGTGTGTTTTGCATGTTGTCAACCTACCTATTTCATTCCACTTTTGCCAGGTCAGTTGTCCCTTCTTTGGTACATTTCGCTCTTACAACACATTCTTCTCAGACATGTTCACTTGGCATGCGCTCTACCACCTGCAAGCCATCCACACACAAGTCCTCCCCTATTGGGTTCAGGTTTGTGAATTACATCAACCTCACACAATATGTGAGACTATACTAAGTCCTCCTGATCCTAGCCCTTTGAACATCCAAAGGTTTATTTCCAAACCTTGGCAGGGATGCATCTTGGAGGCATGCGTTCACACTAACTCCTGATGAACCATGGAATGCCAACACGGAGAAAATGATGGCGTGTTTTTGATGAATGGACAAAGCAGCATCATGTGTGGATGAGGAGTGGGGGTGCACAGGAGCTCCAAACTTGAAAAGAGCAAGAGCATGAGGAGCTTGCTTGCAAAGCCCAGGATAAAGAATGGCAACTACAAGAAGAGGTGTTGCAAGTATGAGAGTCTGCCAACTAGAGTCTTTTTCCGGTCATTTGTTGAAGAAAAGGAGCGCATTGCAAGAGAAGAACGTGAGTGCATTGCCAGGGAAGAGATCATTAGGTTGCAAGGGTGCCTATTCTGTGAGGAGCTTGCTCGTTAAGCCAAAGAGGCAGAATGCCGGAAATGTGAGGAAGAGCAGTGAAGAGTGCTGACAGTGGGGAGGGAGAGTACATCAACTACTGGAGGAGAGAAAGCGCCATCTACAAGAGTAGATACGAGAGTACAAAGGCAAGTGGAATGAACTGCAGACCAATGGCGTGTTGCACCTCACCGAGGTGTGGGATGCCCTGGCCTGTGTTTGATGTTGTTTCTGCTGCAGAGCACATACCAGGATGTGTGGACCCATCCTCAGCAACCTGGTGTCAAAGGCAAGACTGCACGGGACAAGGTCATGGCACAAATGTTACACTTTCACCCCGATAAATTCAACACATGCATCCAACTGTTGCAGCAGGTGGTGGCAAGCATACTCACAAGCATCATGATGGAAGAAGAAGAAGCAGAGAGTCAGTAAGACTGAATCCTAGAATGCAGTGCAACCACTTTCCAGGGCCAAGTTACCATTTGCTACACTCGCCCATGAGTCCCGTTTTTTTTTTTTTTCAAAATCTGTTCCTAATCAGTGCTTTGCCTTGCCCTTGAGCTACCAAGGGGCTCTCCTCCACATGACATGTGCTCGCATTCTTGATCACCTCAGAATGGCCACTCTGGATGAAGCTGCCTGCTCTATACCTGCCATCATCTCTGGTCTCCATGTTGCCTCTTTCATGGCAGGTGACAAGCGCACAGGTACACATCCTGAAGTGCTGCCACACCACTGGAGATTGAGATTCACTCACCTCTTCAGCCCACTCTCACAGTAGTGCTTTCCAGTGCATATCTATGCCATCGTACAATGAGCCTTACCTCACAAATGGTGATTAATAGGGAGGCATTTTTCAAATAGCTTGGAAACAGCTCAAAGTATGTCACACCTACATATTTTGAACTCCCAAGCCAGAATGATGCATAGGTTGTCGACAAGAGTGAACAGGGTGAATGCCTGAGGGAAATGGCAACTTTTTATCTAGGTGAGCCTCGTCGTCTGGGCAACTCTTTTGGGCATTGGCTGAACACAGTTGAGGTGGTTGTGCATGGACTTGCCATCAATGATGTCACCTACCAGACAATGATGAATGAAGTGATCTGACCAGATGATCAGAGAAAATTATATGTCTTCTCATTTCAAAATCCAGAATGATGTTGCAGATGCCACCACAATGAAAATAGAAATGGTATCATAGGAAATAGCAGGACTAATAGTGCTGCACAATAGCAAATGAAGCAAGATTAGAAATTATCTGACTAAGTTACTTGTGCTCAAAGCACCTTGTGAAGAAGGAAAAATATATATATACTGTATGTCATGGTAGCAGCAAGGAAAATAAATAGAAAGAAAAAGAAAAAGCTATGGAAAGTAAGTTAGATCAAAAACATGGGAAGACCCAGAGCTTTGTTTGCGAGGCATCCATTCTATCTTGGGCCATGCGGCTCCATTGAAAAGTTGCCAGTTGCCATCTTCTTTTCCTGTGGCATAGCGTGGGATTGCTCCAATGAAGGTATCTTGCCACCACTGATGGTGTACTGCATCCACGGGTTCATTTCCAGCATCTCCTTCCCCTCATCGTTGCTCTCGCTCACTGTTGGCATCTACTGGACGTGTTTGCCAGCCAGCTCAGACTCAGCTGCATCAGCCATCATGTTGGCCCAGTAGCTCATGTTTTTGGGGTTGAACCAGTCACTTGCACCAGGCTCTGTCTCTGCACTATCACCTATCATTGCCAGTGATGCTTTCTTGTCGGCTTTTTCGTGCTCCTGGATGGCATGGGCCTGTCCACTTTGATAGGCCTTGAGATGGATGCAGCCACACCCCAGGCACTCTTGGCAATGCCTGCAGTGGTGTCCCACTGAGAGTGCTGCCTTGATCTCTGTGACCATAACTGCCTTGACGACAGCAGGTTGTGCCGCTGGCCCTTTTTACCTTTTGCAGTGACAGGCAGCACTTGTGTGGCAGGGGCTTCAGGGAGGCTCATGGTGATCACAGGTACATCCCTTGCAGTCTGACCAACACCACCCTCATCAACTCACAGTGCTACCAGCGATGTCAGGGTCCTTTTCTCATGAGATCTACTGGAGTCTAACAATATAAATGAGTCCATGTCTTCAAATCAACCCATGTGTCAGGCTCCTACACAGCCGTCAGGGTAAGTGTGAGGCTTTATCCTAGGGGGCATTTGCTGGCCAAATTCAAAGACTGCCAACCTTAAGGTCACTCGCACTTACCACGATGGCTGCAAGAAAACATTGGTAAACATTGGTGGCCACAAAACATTGGTGGCCACAACTGTGCTACACTTTGTAATCATTCAGACTTAGAAAAATAAGGAATTACACAGACTGAAATTAGAGTTTACAATATTTTGACACATAAGAATTGATATTGGAGGGTTGTCTAACTGCAACATATACCCATATGACAGCAGCCACCATGTTGTGTACCATGTAGTCGCTGTGTGGCACGTACAACACATAGAATGTACTTTTGATCCATCATGACTTCACTGGTTCCTATGATTGGTGCCCTAGAAGACTGTCAAACCAGTGCTACAAGTTTCATCGTGGCACTACTGACCAACTGGGAGTATGAGAGCTTGATGGTCAATGATCTCATTGCAAACACTGATGCAATCTTCAAAGCACTTGTTCAACATCCTGCAACTCATGGAAAGATAATGCAGCAATGCTTTGATGTTGTCGAAGCAACGTACCTGCAAGAAATTCAAAGTTTGCTTCTGAAGAAACTGGGTTGCATTTTGGAGTGGCTAGTGCAACAGTTCAGCAGATGGAAGAATTTCACATTGAGGAAATGGCACAAACCATGGAAACAAATGCCCCAAGGCTATAGAATATGCTTGATCTGCTGCTTCAGAAGAAGCGTCACGCCATCAGGAGCAGGGACTAGGTGAGTTGGGAAGTTCAGACATACCTCCAGATGATGTGGTCCAATCATTAGGCTGTGCTGATGACTTTTGGAATGAGATGGATAAAGTTGATCTTGAGGGGGTCATTGATCACCTTACACACTGGCAGGGCACTGGTAATAGCAGTCCACCTTTGTCTGTCAAGGAAAGGTGCATGAAACAACAGTCTGCAATAAGAGCAATGGTTAGTAATGATCTATAGTACACATGTGCAGGTATCTAATATACAACAGAAAAAAACCATGGTATGCAGTATATTAATGCAAGGAATCAATCAGAAGGCGAACACACTGCAAACCATTGTCGGATTCTTTTTGCAATCAGTACATATGCCATACAATGTCATCAACACACTCACACACCTTGGCATCTTGATCTCTACCAATGCAATAAATCTGGCTGTGCGATCGCTGTCTTTGGAGTCAGATTTCACATTGCAAACCCTTGGGCATTCACTCATTGCATCATATGCATACAACAACTGTGATGTCGATCTAAAAAGTCAAGTACTGACAGTTGAGAAATCAAATGACTTGCTCAAGCATCTTACCTCAGGGCTACTATTCCCACTTGCTCATGGAGTTGTGCCAGATGACCTATGGTGCTCGGATGAACTGTGGAAGAAGTCATTGTTGAACCCAGAGACCAGTGGTCAACAAATGCAAACCTGGTGGGATCTAGTCAGCCTAGTGCATGAAACCGACGAACAGTCGATGAACATGGAACTGCCTCCATATCAGCTGTTTAATTCATGGATGTTTCTTCATAACCTCTGTACCCATGGGCCTGAATACTTTCATAAGTTCAACCTGAGATCGCCCAAGCAAAACCAATAGAACAGATCCCATTGGTCAAAATGCTGATTTTTGCAGCCCGTGCAATGGATATCAATAATTCAACTGTCAGCGGGAACATTCATGCTGTTGTTGAACTCCTCAGACAGGGCAGGATCTACAAGTCTGCTCAAAAGTCAGGGAATGAGGTCAATGGCAAAGAAATAACTGACCAGGAGTCAATAGACATATTGGAACATGTCATTCTTGTCCATGGTGATCTTGGGACGGGTGAACGCCTTATGGCTGTTCAACTGTGCCACTCCATTGGGTCCACACCATGGCACCGTTTCCAGCACATTATATTCATCCTGGGGCTTTTCCACCTGAAGATGACATGCACAGATGCATTGTGGCGATGTTTTATCCTTCCACCAGCAGTCCACAAGAATGACACCACTCTCATGAATGATGTGGCAATACTCCATCCAAGGGAAACATTCACCTTCACTTCAAAACCAGGGTTTCATCAGATGCATGAGCTTGTCAGCCATGCAGGTATATGCCAGTGGTTGAACTGTTGGTTGGTATACATCCAAGCCAAGATGCAAGGAACCTGAAGTCTGGATGATTTTGCCACCATCAAACTGATGCTAAAAGACCTGTGATCAATGGCAGATGAGATCACACAACAGTTCATTGCTATTCACCAAATACAATCAGTGCATATGATGCTAGAAGAGTCACGCAACCTTCAATTTGAAAATGCATTGCTTTTGAATAAATATTTCCTACTGTATGAAGAATTGTTATACACAATGAACTGTGGTGATATTGGACGTGTCGAGATGTGCATTGTTAACTGGATCCCGATCTTGAAAGCCATCGGGAAGCACAAATATGCATTGCACATGCAGAACTTCCTGCTAAACATCCACCTTGTCTATCCAGCTGGTTTGAAGTCAGTCAATTTGTCCATGCTGATTATTCACCTTTTGAAGTGGACTCAGATTGCAGACGAGCTGTTTGTTACCACCTTCTTGTCAATCCAATAGGTCAACACATGAAATGGCATGCCATGAACTGGTGCATTGAATTAAATAACCTATTCACAAAGGTATGTGAATGTTCACTCACTTTGAACCAACTTATAGTATTGGACGGCAGGTGAAAAATGGAGGTAAAGGATCTAATAGGACAGTCAAGTGGATAATCCTTGAGTCCCCATTAGTTCAAGTGTATCAAAACATGCAGAAGGTTATTCAAACAAACTTCAATCATATGCATCTCAACACAAACCACACCACTCCAGACATGACAAAAACTTTCAGCAAACTCCAAGACAGGCTAGTATCAAGTTCACCTCATATTGTACATAGAGGAAGAAAAACCTGGCACATTATTGAGGATCTTAGCAATAAAGGATTAACGATGATGGAAAAAGCAATGCGTGGCGAAATAAATGTGACAAACAAGGAGTCACAGGGAGAAAAGGCAGAACTCCACAACATATTTGTCAAACTACTATAACAGTGCCTGTGTAGTACATGGTCAAGATCAAATCAATCACTGTCACATATGTAGACATAAACAATGCTCACATTTTCCTTGCTCATGTTCGCTGATTCAACCTGTTGCTTGGGACAAATCTTGTTCCTCACTTGTGCAGCATGAGCCTAATGTCTCATAGAATTAGATAAATGCCTACCATTGTGGCCCTTCCAGCCACATGCACTACACTTGTTGCAGCATTTAACAGTGGGGGAAGGAGAAGGGGCTTGATTAACTTGGGCATTGTTAACTTGAAGAGCAGAGCTACCAGGCCAAAGGGGCGTGGGAACAAAGGGCAGTGGACACAGTGGAGCATGCATTTGAACAAGGGTGATGATTTCATTCCCAAACTCCTTGCTTCTTATCCACCTGGTTTCTTGCTTGAGGCCCAGTGGCGTGATGATTCTCTTGTGGTGAGCATAGTCAATGATGGCATTGAGTATTGCATTGGTCATGATGAGGGATGGCCCATGGCAACCAAGGGCAGCCTGGCCATATACTGCTGCTGTTTTGGCTTCCCACCAATTATGGAGGCTGTTTCATAGCTCGTAGTCATGTTTTTCTTTGGTATACTTAGTGAGATGTGAGTGTTGCATTGCGCGACATTGTTTAGAGATGTTAGAGGTGTAGAATAAGAAATTTTTGTTGTTATGAAGGTTGCAGCAGATAGTCAGCCCCTTGACATGGCAGCAGTAGCACCCTTGGTCACTGTCTGTGTTGCACTGGAGGTGGTCAGTGTCTGGGAGGAGTTTCAATTGAGTACGGTGTAGTACATAAGTCAAATTATGAAAATCTCCCACCAGCTGTGCTGTTATCAAAACAGGTATCAAAGACTGCCCTACGACAGCCCATGCCAGGGTGGCATTCTGCATTGATAAGGAGGTCCATGCCAGGGTCCAGGTCCCATTTGCAGTGTTTCCTGAGGGGGACTGAGTAGCCAGATAACTCTAATCTTCCTCTGACTACCATCACCTTTTGTTCATCATCCCCACCTTCAATTTGCTTGCTTATGATGGGGAGTGCATCTCCTTCATCATCTGATCCCTCATCTAGCAAATCGACAGCTATCGCACTTGAAACAGGCATGGAAATGTTATCTGGTGATTCAGTGGGCTTGTGACTAGTAACTGCTTGCTTTGTTGGACGTAAGTGATTGAGAGCTTCTTTTGCCTTGCATTTACATGTCTCTAAATTTTGTGCCTTTCTCGCAGCCTTCGCAACTTGTTTATTGTCAAAGTATTCCCTCTCAGCAAGTAGCAGTGCTGTTCCGGTAAGTTCTTTGTTTTGGGCTGCACAGCCAAAGTGCTGCCATAGTGCTGATAAGTTACACGTCGCTCTCCATTGGATCACTAAGGAGATATCCAGCACATCCATACCCTGCAAGCATTGTCAACAACCAGCACATACTAGATGTAGACCAGGCCTCATCATCCCAAACAAGGCTGTCATACAAAGCCTCTGAGTTTTTCCTGTTATCAAATTGGCTAACTCTGCCTCTTTGAAGGTAACTGACATGTCCACATTGAACCATTTGACCTCGTCTTTTAGGCCATCAGGCAAGCACCCTCGTAGGTAATTTGACACCACAATGGAATCCAAGATATTGTCAAAGAATACGAGAAACTTTGGTAAGGGTGGTTTGCTATTGTTGTGTCCTTCTGGGACCAAGAATGCAAGGTCAGCAAAAGTATTCAATGCATACTTAATTTTTTGAACACCAATTTTGATGTTAGGGCAATCACTTGAGTGATGCAATATGGTCGTTTTGCCAGTGCACATATGGAGCAGTCGTGTAACATCACAGATTGCACTTGCCATGAGTGTTGCAGATGTAACAAGCAATGCTACCAATGGAAGGATGAAGCAAATCTGCCCGAGTTCTCTATACTCTGGGCAGAACTCCCCCCAATCCATAAGGCAATGTGCTTCATCAATCACAATGCTGATTATGTGTGACATGAAATGCGTGTCCTTTAGTATTTTTTGAATTCTCCCTCCGGCTTCATCATCTGTTCTGGACTGATAACTATTGCCCTATATTTATAAGTGTGAATGGCCTAATTTAGAGGTAAGAATGTCTCAGATTTACACAAGTAGATACTCACATGAAAATTGGCAGGTGTGGCTGTCTTCAAGCTAAAGGATATCGCCAGTACATATATTGGCCTTGGTAAGTTCTTTGACATTCTGTTTGCTTAACAGGTTCAGTGGGGTGACCATAATTTGAATGCTGTTTGGCCAGAACAGTAGTGGCATCCAAAATGTGAGCAACTTGCACATGCTAGTGCCAGCTATACACAGTACGTCTTTGCCTTCTTGCAAAATTGCTTCCACAACTTTAATTTGCCAGAGACATGGTTTGATGTGAAACACCTCCTGAGTACAGGTGTGGATTGTAGAAGATGTCGGTATCAGTGCTGGAGTTGACTGATTAGGAGCTGTCTTGCTCATATGGGTATATGTTGCAGTTAGACAACCCTCAAATATCAATTCTTACATGTCAAAATATTGTAAACCCTAATTTCAGTCTGTGTAATTTCTTATTTTTCTAAGTCTGAATGATTACAAAGTGTAGCACAGCTGTAGCCACCAATGTTTACCAATGTTTTCTTGCAGCCATCGTGGTAAGTGCAAGCAACCTTAAGGTTGGTGGTCTTTGAATTTGGCTGGCAAATGCCCTCTAGGATAAAGCCTCACACTTACCCTGATGGCTGTGTAGGAGCCTGCTCATGTGTAAGTCTCATGTGAAAATATGTCTTGATTAGGATACTACCTCCATCATTTTGTATAAGGACCATGATGCATATGTGACTACTACATGCTAGCCACGTCCTCTTTACTATGTTGGACATGTGCACTGACACAAGGCACACCTTTCTTACTCCCCCCATCCCACTTCATCCAATAGTGCTTATCTGATACCCTGATGCAAAACTCAAATCAACCCCAGCCCACCAGCACTCCACTCCCCCCCAATCTCGAACCCAACAATAACGCAATAATGGAAACAGATGCTCAAACTCAATATTGAGGCCAGTCACTGCTCCATGTATGACAAGGCAAAACAAAAGCTCAATGACGAGCTTGCAAAAACCCTCATTGGATCAGAGGAGTGTGAGCACCACACTGCTGACCATCTAGCAATGCTTAAGACCATCAGGCAGCTCACAGAGGAGCAGTTCCGCATTGCACTCAAGTGCGAGCACCAGGAATGCCAGTGGGCATCGGGTGAGCAGCTCGACCATGCCTGGTCAGAGAGCATGATGAAGGAGCAGCAGGCTATCTAGGACAGGATAGAAAGGGAGAGGAAGAACAAGCCCAGGCAGTCTGACATGTGCCCCCTCCCAGCCCCCTCTGCTCCACCACCACCCCTCTTCCAAGCACAATCCCAGCCCCCAAACCAGCCAAAACCAGATTCCCAGGAAGCATCACACCACCCCCAAATCGCAAACCAGAGCATGTTTCCTGCATGCCCACACCACCCCCAAATCACAAACCAGAGTGTGTCTCCTGCATGCCCACACCAGCCCCAAATCGCAAACCAGAGCATGTCTCCTGCATGCCCACACCACCCCCAAATCGCAAACTAGAGCACATCTCCTGCATGCCCATACAGATCATTGACAACCCCCACTCCTTTTCCCCCACCCATGATGAACCTGATGAAATCCCCCTCTTTCCCTGCACCCGCCCCATCTGCACAGGCTCCATCACCTCCCTTAGCTCCTGGAAAGCCCCAGATGACAAGTCCATTTTCAGCAAACCTCTTCATGATAAACCAGGGCCCCAATCCCATCACGAAAGCATCCGCTGCAAACCAAGCATTGCCTGCCCCATTATCCAAGAGTTTTGGAAACCCTTACTCCTGAAGACAATGTGCACATGTCGCACACATTTACCCTTGCAAGGCACTCCAGCACTGCAAGCACATCATCCTACAAGGTGCCATCTGTCCTGCACACTGTGCTCTCGGACCTGCTTGACATTGCTAGTGGGCATGCAAAGGAGTGGTCACCCACGTACAGGCCCCCGCCATCTGCAAGCTGCCCTATTGTGAACAAGTGTTTCTTTATGGTCGATGATTTCCCACAGTTGAGTCCAATAGCACAGTGGCTGTGCTCACCATATGGATTCAAGTCATGCTCACCACAGACACCTGAGGATCGCTGGCTGCTGACACTCTGTGGGTGGTTCTCGATGCAGGACATGTGGCACCATTTTCAGAAGCACCACATGCATGAGGACTTTGAGGAGGATCTTGATGATTCATTTGGCTGGTGCAGGAGTTGGAGGAGGTGCTGAGGAGGTGAGAGGAAGCGGCAAATAGGCAAGAGAAGGAGCTCACAAGAAAGGCAGAAGAATTTAAGCAAGAGGATGATCTTAGGAAGAAGAGGGCAGAGGAGCAGCAGTGGGAGGAAGAACAGTTGAAGGAGGAGAGGCAAAGGGAGGACAATGAGCACAGGGCAGATGAGCTGTGACAAAAGGAAGAGGAGGTGAACTGGAAAGAGAGGAAGGCTGCAGTGAGGCAGGAAGAGGCCAGGAGAAAGGAAGAGGCAGCAAGGAGGAAAGAAGAAGAGACGAAGAAAATTGAAGAAGAGGTTAGGCGGAAGAAGAGAGAGATGAGATGAAAAGAGGAGAAGTTGAAGAACAAGGAGAAAGAGGCAAAATCGAGAGAGATGAAGGCCAGACAAAAGGAAGAAGAAGCAAGGAGGAAGGAGGAAGAGGTGATGGCAATGGAAGAAGAGGTGAGACGCAAAGAGTATGAGGCAAGGTGGAAGCAGGAAGAGGCAGAGTGAAAAGAGGAAGAGGCACGGTGCAAAACGGAGGAAATCAGCATTAAAGCGGAAGAAACACAGAAGAAAGAGGAGGAATTGCGCAAACATGAGGAGGAACTGAGGCATAGAGAAGAAGGCCTCAACCACAGAGAAGTCGAAATGCATTGCAGGGGGGGTGACAAACTGCAAGAGGACTTTTGGAGATGGGAAGAAGAGATTCATTGCCAGAGAGCAGAGGATAAAAAGAAACAAGAAGTCTGGGAAACATGGTCTCAGGAGACAATTCGATCAATGCCCTCTCCCCAGATGCCTAGTTCCTCGGGGCCTTTGCTGATCCCTAATCGCAGTGAGCATAGTGGATCTGCGATGAGTCCACCCGTCAATTGAGTGAGTACAAGCACTTCTGGACATGGCAATCCTATCAGTGGTTGGTCATTGGCTTCTGTGCGACTGAGTTCTACCACAAGCACCCAGACACCAAGTGCACCAAAGCCAACAGGACCAGCGATGGCATCACCCAAGCCTCCTACTAGCAACACTCCAAATTTGTCTGTCATGGAGGCAGAGTTCCATTGGCACCAGGCAGAGCAGGCTCAGCAGCGTGAAGAGCAATTCAGATGCAAGCAAGCACAACTTGCAATGCAGGACCACAAAAGACAAGCCAAGGCAGATAAAACCATGTTGAAAGAGAAGGTCACCAAGCTGTTCGAGGCACACCAGGGCCAGTGAGACAAGCTTGGCATGCTGGGGATGCTGATGTGGGAGGACTTTCCGTGGCCAATGTTCAAGTGGCCCAAGGGCCCTGACGACCTGATGTCACAGGCAATCATGGCATACATGTTGTCATCTGTGCACCCACAGAACTGGGTGACCAAGGAGCAGATTGTTACGATTTATCTTCTCTTTCATCACCTCGTCCTTTTCCTATTCACTTCTCACTTTGACAACTGGCAAGGTGATTGTCATTACTCATACTCTGCTTTTCTCTTGATCACCAGACCCATCTCTTTCACTCTAATCTGTTTACCGTGTACAACTCCTTCTTCATTTAGCCACCCCACTACTGCCCTTCCCCACGATGGCTAACTTCTTCCATGTTCCACAACATTCTTCATTGTTCTTTTCCTTTCCCATTCTTATTTCCTTTCTCGACCTCTTGGTCTGTGTGCAGGGTAGACACATATAAATACCTTGTTTGATCCACATGTACTTTAGTCTTGATCTGCGCAATACTAGTGTATATTCAAGTCCCATCCTCGCAACCTTCGTTGAACTCTTAGTCCTTGCCTCGCTCAAAGTAACCCCTTGACCAATCCTCATCTCAGTCTCATTCCAGGAAACCCCTGAACGACCCTCGTCCCTCGTCTTCCTCGTCTCGCTTCAGGAAACCCCTAAGCAATCCTTCGTCCTCCTTCGTTCCTCTGGAGTTGGTCTCTTCATGAGTATCACTTGAGGCAACCAGTTTAGGAGTGGAACTCATTGTGTATGCTACGTGTAACAAAAGATCAAGACTATCCCTGGTCCCACCTTCTATGGTGTAGGACCCACCCATTACCACCACGAGTTGATCCTCCAGATTCGAACTCCGCCCAGATCCCCTTGACGCTGACAGCGATATTGAAATCGACACCCCAGAAGAACAATCCTCCCATAGAAGCCACCAATCCCACAGACCACAGACCTCATACCCTAGTATCACTCACAGAGCTGCTCTTATCACTTATCCCCCGACGCTGCTGCCAACGACCCCACTGCTCGCCATCACCGCCCCACCACAGCCTACTACTGCCATGTCCTCCCACGCTTCTGAACTCAAAGCGGCTCTCCCCACTGACTTCTCTGGAGAACCTACCAATGCCTCCAGATGGATCAAGGCCATGAAGGCCTATTTTGCTCTCAACGGAACTCTCTACGTAACTGACAACAATAAAACCATGACCACCCTTAACAAGATGTCTAAGGGAAGAGGCGCCTCCTTCGCCGAGATGTGGTATGATAAGATGGCTGACACCACCATCACCACAGGAAAGACCTTCAAGGAATTCGCTGACAACTTCGAATCAACGTTCTACCCCTTTGACACCAAAGCCACTGCCCGTCTCAAGTTATCTAAACTCATCCAGAAAACTTCTCGACTCTCGAACGGAACCGTCGATGACGGCTTTCAACAGTACATCACCAATTTCCAGAACCTCTTGTGCAAAGCTGGTATCACCAACGATATCACCCTCATTGACCAATTCTCCCTCAGACTCGACCAGCAAATCACCACTATGATACTCTCCATGGCTGCCATCCCCACCACCATTGCCAAATGGATCGACCAAGCCAAGGTCTTCCATGCACAGAAGATGCGCATCCTTGCTCTTCATGGAGGACGTACTCCTCCAACCTTCACCCCCCACCCCACCAGAGACCCCAACGCTATGGATGTCGACAACATCACCGTCGCAAAACTCACCCCCACTAAACGTGCCAAATGCATTCACAAAAACCATTGTTTCCACTGTTGCCTCCCCGGACATTCCGCACAGAATTGCTGCAAGTTCCCTAGCACCTCTCCCACCCCTCACCGCCCCCAATTCCAGAATAACCCCTTGTGCAACTTCCAGAATGTATGCGTCACCGAAACCACCCCCTCCGAACCAGTAGCCGCCATCTCTACTGCTACCCCTTTGGACGTATATGTCAACTCCTTAAAGACATCTGGCAAAGGAGAAAAGGAAATCCTCTCTGTTCTCAAGATGTGCTATGAAGAACCTACTGAAGCAACCATCTCTGTCTCCCCGGAACATATCCAAGCCGCTAAGGATTTTTAAGATGGGAAGCTGCCTCGACATCTCCTTTCCTTTACATCGACAATGTACTTGTAGCACGAAATGACAATAGAACCATGCATCTTCCTGTCCAGCTACACAGCATGACAAAAACCATTGACACCAATGCCCTCATTGACTCCGGAGCCACCAGAAAATTCCTTGATCCTAGACTCCTCCCTTTTGGAAATTTCAAACTATCTCGTCTTGCCCAACCTCTCATCACTTATAACGTTGATGGAACTACTAATATGAAAGGATCCATCCTTTGGAAAACTACCATTGACATCTCTGCCTCTGACTTCACTAACACGGTCTCCTTTTTAATACTTCGTCTTCAACACCCCCATGTTATACTTGGACTACCCTGGCTCCAGAAATGGAATCCCACCATCAACTGGAGAAATTTCACACTTGACTTTGACTCTCATCCCCATTTGACTAATACCCCCTCATATGGAACTCTACCCTTCTCAGATCCTGATTTGGACATCACCACTGCATTCTCCTCTCAATATCCACAAGGGGTTGAGAGATCTCTCTATGAGTGTCCTCCTCCAAAGGAATCGACCTGGGAACAGATTAACAAGACCACCATCTCCACTGAGATTGCCCAAACTGAAAAACCCAAGGAAATCCCCATCCCAAACTTCTGTTCCGACTTCACTGACGTTTTCGCTGAATCCACCCACAATCAACTTCCTCCACATCACCCCTTCGATCATACGATCAACCTCAAAGACACCTTCATTCCAAAAATTGCCAAAGTCTACCCACTCAACCCCTCTGAAAAAGAGACCTGTCATACATTTATTGAGGAACATCTGAAAACCGGCTGCATTGTCCCTTCCAAATCCCCACAAGCTGCTCCCTTCTTCTTCGTCTCAAAGAAGGATGGAGGTCTTCATCCCTGTCAAGATTATCGTTACCTCAACAGTCATACCATCCGAAACACTTACCCCTTACCTCTCATCTCTGAACTTATCGACGATATGAAAGATGCGAACTTCTTCACTAAGTTTGACATCCGATGGGGATACAACAACATTCGCATCCGAGAAGAAGACCAATGGAAAGCCGCTTTCATCACCCCACTTGGCCTCTTCGAACCAACCGTAATGTTCTTCAGATTCTGCAACGCGCCTGCTACCTTCCAAGCATTCATGAACCATATCTTCGCTGACATGATCCTTGAACGATGGCTTAAGATCTACATGGATGATCTTGGCATCCACACACATGGAACTATTGAACTTCACCATGAACGAACTCGTCGTGTCCTCCTTCATCTCTGCAAACACGGTTTATCTTTGAAAATCTCTAAGTGCTCCTTTGACACCCCCACTATGGAATATCTCGGCATGATCATTGGACAAGGACTTGTCCGAATGGACCCCAAGAAACTCTCTGCCATCGCTGATTGGAAACCACCAACATCCGTCAAAGGAATATGTTCCTTCCTCGGCTTCACAAATTTCTACCGAAAATTCATCCCCAACTATTTGAATGTTGTCACCCCTCTGACATTCCTCACTCGTAAAAATGAATCTTGGATCTGGTCTCCCCTACAACAAAAGTCCTTTGATGCCCTCAAACAAACCTTCTGCTCTGCCCCCGTCCTTACCATCCCTGACGTCTCCAAACCATTCTTTGTCATGACTGATGCTTCCCTCCTTGCCTCCAGCACTGTTTTAATGCAACACGATTCCAACAGTGATCATCGACCAGTCACCTATTTCTCAAAGACATTCTCCCCAGCTGAACGGAACTACGATATCTATGATCAAGAACTTCTTGCAGTCATCCTCGCTCTCGATGAGTGGAAACAATACCTCCATGGCACTACCCACCCCATCACCATTATCACTGACCACAAAAATCTCTCCTATATCTGAGACCCTCACAAACTTTCCCATCGACAAGCTCGCTGGTCCCTTTTCCTGCAAGACTTTGACCTTGTCTGGGAAGTCACCCCTGGTACTTGCATGGGTCCCACCAATGTGCTTTCATGTCATGATTTCATTGACACCTCCTCCGACAACATGGATGCTTCCATTCTTTCTAATCCTGTCGTTATCAATGCCCTTGACACCGCCCTTGCCCATCACATCCAATCATCTATGCCAGCTGACCCCCTTGTCATCAAAGCTCTTGCTGCTCTCAACAACAGATCCCCTCTCTTCTCTCGCGCCTCTCTCTCTGACTGGCACTTCGATAACAGCCACCTTTACTTCAAAGGTCGTATGTACATTCCCCCTCCTGCTCAGTCGGCATTGCTATACTCTATCCACTCTTCCCCCCTCTTGGGACACATGGGTGTTTATCGCAAACAGATTGTTCTCGAACATGACTTCTGGTGGCCAGGCCTCTCCACCTTTATTAAGCACTTTGTCGACAGCTGCACCATTTGTCAACAGAACAAGGTTAACACCCATCCCACTGTTCCCCCCCTGTCTCCCATTGTTTCCACCACATCTCTCCCGTTCAAGCAGTTGTCTTGTGACCTTATCACCGACCTCCCCCCGTCTGATGGCCTTGACTCTATTTTGGTCATGGTCGACCACAGCCTTATGAAGGGGGTAATTCTCATCCCCTGTTCCAAAACCATCAACACCGCAGGAATCGCCTCCCTTTTCTTTGAAAACATGTTTAAACACTTCAGCCTCCATGACTCCCTCATTTCTGACAAAGGACCACAATTCGCTTCTGCCTTCGCTAGAGAACTTGCTCGCCTCCTAAAGTACGATGTCCACCTCTCCACTGCTTATTACCCCCAATCCGACGGACAAACCGAATGAACCAATCAAGAACTAGAGACTTATCTCCGCATCTTTTGCACCAACAACCCCCACACTTGGGCGCAATCCCTATCTGCTGTGGAATTCCACCACAACTCCGCCCCGCACAGCTCCACAAAACACTCCCCTTTTTCACTACTCTATGGCTATGAACCACACTCTTACCCCACTCTCGGCAAAACCTTCCTCCCAGCCCTCGAACACCGACTCACTAACCTCGACAAAGCTCACAAAGAGGCTCTTGCCACTCATGAGTCTGCATGAAAGATCATGTCCACCCGCACTACTCACCGCTTCACCCCATGGAAAGTCAGAGATAAAGTTTGGCTAGAAGCGACCCACCTCCGCCTTAATTACCCTTCCAGGAAACTTGCACCCAAATGCCATGGACCCTTTGAAATCATCCACGTGTTATCCCCACTTACTTACAAACTCTGTCTCCCAAAAACCTGGAAATTTCACAACATGTTCCACACTTCCCTCTTATTCCCCTTTCACTCCACAGAAACTTATAGCCCCTCCTTCTCTTCTCCACCACCTGACATCATTGATAATGAAGAAGAGTACAAAGTAGAAGCGATTCTCTCACACAAAGGTCCGGTCAACCGATGGAAGTACCTGACTGCATGGAAAGGTTACCCTTCTTCCGAAAACACATGAGGACCTGAATCCAACCTCTGCCACTCTGCTTCAATCCTTCAAAGTTATAAATGACTCCACCACCTCTAAGACGGTAAGGTTCCAATCAATGTTCTCTCCGTGAGTATCTCTTGCAACCTTACCCACCACCTGCTTGTCATGTCTTTCCTCTCCTCCTCTGTCTCCTCGTTGTCCTTGTCATCCCCCTCTGGATCGCCCACTGAACTATGCTCTTGATGAGTCTATCCCGTTTTCCTACCCGAATCTGCTCAATTCGCTCTATATTCCGCTGTTCTGGACTCCCCTCCATTGTTACATCTTATCGAGCAAAACCCCCACTTCGAACATGACAAAGTCGTACAAGAACTCGTTCATATCTTTCATGGAACTGCCTGTACCGCTCTTCTCCTTTCTTCCTCCTCCCAGCCCGACATAGCAGTATGATTTTCCCTTTCTGAAGTTTCTTGTTTTTCTTTAGCTGCCTTATGCCATGCAGATTTTAGTAGTTACATTTCTGCCCTGCCACCAGACCACATCTATCCTGTTTTTCGTCGCATCTTTCTCACCATTCCCCAAGAACAATGGGACCACTACCTCTCTTCCACCGATACATTAACCTCTTACTCCCCTCCTCATGCTCCTGTCCCGATTCCCCCTCCACGCTCTCTTTCTTCTCGTCTCTCCTCTCCTCCACCTGCAGATACTCCCACCACAGTAGAATCCGACTGGGCCCCCACCAACAGTGACAAGGAAGATCCCCTCTCTGTAGCTATCCCTATCCCTCGTGACTGACCATAGTGGATCACTCTCCCCAATGGCAATTGAATTTTGTCTTCTCCTATGCAAGTTCTCCCATTGCCTAACCACTATCGTCTCCCTCTCATGTCGTCTTCTACCAGGTGCTTTCAATGTCATGCTCTCGGTCACATATGAGAGAACTGTCCCGACTACATCTGCCCACATTGCCATGACTCTGCCCCTGGCCACCCTCTGCATAGTTGCCTATTTATCTACTGTGACTTCTGTCATAACTGGGGACATCATGACCGATACTGCCCCCACCGTAACTGCGGGCTTTGCGCTCAACCAGGACACATCCTCGATCTATGTCTGTCTGCACACGTACCCCATGTCATTTCTTTGGAGAACAACAACTGACGAACCTCTCTTTCCAGGAATCACCTTCTGGGGACAACCGGGTTTGACTATCGAGCCAGGGGCTCGACTGTACGAAGGGGGTAATGTTACAATTTATCTTCTCTTTCATCGCCTTGTCCTTTTCCTATTCACTTCTCACTTTGACAATTGGCAAGGTGATCGTCGTTACTCATACTCTGCTTTTCTCTTGATCACCGGACCCATCTCTTTCACTCTAATCCATTTACCATGTACAACTCCTTCTCCATTTAGCCGCCCCACTACTGCCCTTCCCCACAACGGCTAACTTCTTCCGTGTTCCACAACATTCTTCATTGTTCTTTTCCTTTCCTGTTCTTATTTCCTTTCTCAACCTCTTGGTCCATGCACAGGGTAGACACATATATATACCTTGTTTGATCCACATGTACTTTAGTCTTGATCTGCGCAATACTAGCATATATTCAAGTCCCATCCTTGCGACCTTCGTTGAACTCTTAGTCCTCGCCTCGCTCAAAGTAACCCCTTGACCAATCCTTGTCTCAGTCTTGTTTCAGGAAACCCCTGAATGACCCTTGTCCCTCGTCTTCCTCGTCTCGCTTCAGGAAACCCCTAAGCAATCCTTCGTCCTTCTTTGTTCCTCTGGAGTTGGTCTCTTCGTGAGTATCACTTGAGGCAACCGGTTTAGGAGTGGAACCCATTGTGTACGCTACATGTAACACAGATCAAGGACAACATCCAACAGTGGTATCCAGACTGGTTCAATGGGCAGTTTCTGCCCAAGGTCAAGGAGAACAAGTGTGAGCAGGTGTCCGACAGTGCAGGATTGGTGACACAGATACTTAATGATCTGTTGTGGATGCACTCACAGGACGTGTTCTGACAAGGTGTGAGTGGTCTCTCTCAAGTGTCGATGAGCTGGGTTGATGCGTGTGTAGCTTTTTCATCATGCACTGCTATACCCACAAATGCACATTTGTATGCATATTTTTCAGCTGGACATGCGAGGGAGTGTACATGTACATTTTGGTCAACAAGTGTTGTGTACATAAGATGCCGTGAAACATCTAGAATGTAGGTTGGTGTTGTGAACATGACATTATTGAGTGACACTAGATGTTAAGTGCACAGATCCATGCAATGAGCAAGTGTCACACCAATGTTGTACAGACCGAGATGCCTGTCCTTGTTTCTGCATCTTGTCCAAGCCCACTTATCTGGCACACTGTGTGTGGGGCAATGTTGATGAATTTGACATAGGACACCTCTTGTTCAACACTGAATCAATTTCTGCAGACCTGCATTTCAAGCATCCAAGATGGGCAGCACCGTGAATGTGCACTGTGCTGTATATCATGCCTGAATGTGTGCTCCAATGTAATACACGATGGGAGGCATACAACCGCTGGGCACTCCATGATCATTGTCAGGCCTGTCGTGGCATGGGTCTGACAGATAGGCTGATAGAATCGACACGAACAGACATCAGCCCAGCCATTGAGCCTTGTAGTCTAATGTTGGCAAGAAACCATTGCAACAGATCAGTGTACTATTTTCACATTGCATGTTTACCTCAGACGAATTTACATTCCTTAAGGTAGGTTATGGGAGTACCAAGTAAAAGATCAAACCTCAAAAAGTTCAATAGCACACCAGCAAGACATTGATTGGACAGATGTAACAAATTTGCATATTCCTTTCTACTCAGTTTCCACCAAAGTATGTACACATATGTAGCCCATTCCTTATCTTACAAGACACACTGCATCCTGATGATCACAGACACAAATCTTTCACTTATTGACATGCTTGGCTACTGAATTTTTAATAAATATTCACAAACAAGCATTCTATCACT
>JBBPNZ010000375.1:0-21483 GCA_038091195.1 Phylloporus rhodoxanthus | reverse complement strand
TGAACAAATTCAACGAACAAAACACGATCTACAACAACGGTGCCTGTATAATTGGCCAGCCTGGGATCGGTGAGATGATGTGCATGTAGCTTAGATTGACGGTGGATCTCTAATCATGTCCCCCAGGCAAAACTTGCTTCATCGCATATGCTGTCGTTGAACAGCTTCGCGAGAAGCAACCAGTTGCCGTCCAAGTTTCCTGGGACGTAACACCGGAATACTTGCTGTTTACTTCAAACGGCGTGGCTATTCACAATTCGAAAGAGAGAGAGCCTTTGCGCCGTCACCCCAGAATCTGGACGTTTTCCGATTCCAACAATTTTACTTTGGAACCCATGATCCCTTTCCAGAACTCTCTTCCCAACATTCGGATATTCCAGACAACTTCCCCTGCCGAACGGCGTTGGAAGGATTGGATAAAGTATTGTGAGATTTCTCTGTACACCATGGACGTTCCCTCCCGTGTGGAGATCGAGGGTCTTGCGTAAGTCCTGTCTGTCGTCGTCGCGCAATTATCTGAATTTCGTTCTTAGTGTTGCCCTGGGGAAAGATGTACAACGCATAAACGCTCTTGCGAAGACGTGGGGCCCTGTTCCACGTACCTTGCTGCAGTTCCTCGACTTCCCTTCTAAAGAGGCGGCCCTCAAAGACACAGTTATACGTGCTGTCGACAAGGCCACTCAAGAGCCTAGCACTGTTTTTGGTGCCATCATCGACCACAATAGCTCAACAGTCCAAGGATCGTCCACCATTTTCTTCGTCCACCCCAAATCCAAATCTGAGCGCGATCGTATTTCTGTGAATGTTCCCACTCGTTGGCTTGCCGACCAGCTTGTCGATGGACTTTACCGTTGCGACGAAATTCAGAGGGGTAAAATTTTCCGCGTCATGAATGACTATCCTCAGGCCCGTTCAATCGCAGGATGGATGTTTGAGTCGGTTGTCCACCGCTTTTTGCCTGATCAACGGGAACTCGTTATTCATTGGTCCAACGGAGCCAGAAAGACTTTGTCCCATGACAATGGTCTCCCCACCCACTATGTTGATTCTGATTTGCAATCCCTTAATCCTTCATATTATTGGCGCCTTCCTATGTCCTCGATATTTCCCGGGATAGATGCTGCGATCATCACCCGCACTCGCGTTTTTGGGATTCAGGCAACCGTTGGATCCAAACACGGCTCTCCTATCAAGGGTATGAAAAAATTACGATCACGCTTCCCAAAAGACTCTCCTATGAGAAACTGGTCGCGGTATAAGGTTTTGTTTATTGGTTATTGCGACGAACAGGCCAAGTCCCTTTGTGACCAATATGCCGAGGGGGTGCAGGTCCCAACGACGGAGCACCGCTTGCCAACAGGTTGGCTTACTGTCCCGTTGGGTACCTATGGTTTCCAGCTTTCGGTAAGTTGTGAACTCAATAATATGTGTTTACTGATGTACCTTGCATGCAGGGACTAGCTCCTGGGGATGAGGAAGATGCTGCAGACGAGGAGGAAGCCACAGACGAGGATGTTGATGAGGAAGCCATGGATGAGGATGATACTGGGGACGAGGAGGAGGAGGAAGCTTGAAGGCTGTTGGAGCAAGACCTAATATGTATACATAATCGAGACTAGTGTCACTGGTGATTTCATACTACATTCATACTTGATACTGTTTCCTAGTCACCCTAGTATCATCATGGTGGGGCACAACGGGCTGCACTGTGGGCCCCCATTGCCTCGCTCAAGCGCAACGTGACTCACCGTGCATGTACATCGTGATGAGCTGCGCTTTGAACGTGACTCCCGGGCTGGCGTGGAGGAAGAGGCGGACCTTGAGCAGACAGTTACTGCACCACTAAAACTCCCTTTATGATATCACACTTTTCGCCTTATGAGCTCTGCCGCGTGAGAAAATCTGACACAATCTGGCAACGAGCCCGACAATGTCTTGTAAGGTCTTATTGCGCTATGTTCCCTGCCCAAGTTTGCGCAGCCCTCCAGTTGTTAGCATGACTCCCAAGACATGCGCCTCTGGCTAAGGACCCCCAGAAATTATGTCAAATATATTAAGATGGGCAGTGGTATCGAGAAGTCTACTGATTTATCGACATATTATAGAGCACAAAAAGATGTGTCACCCATTTCCATGGGCCTTGGCGAAGAGACTCATTGCCACCTGACGCAATCTGGCAACAATCCCGACAAGGTCTTATTGCGCTATCATGTGGCAATGGTGCAGCACGGTGCAGCCATCGTCGTCGGGCGCGCGTCGCAACGCACAATGTCATGGCATGGGAGACAAAACTGCGACCTAGACTGTGATTCTGAACATAAAGGGGACACTGGGGAGGCTAGTCGCAGTGTACGAAGTAAGTAAGTACTTGTGGATGCCCGAGAGGTCGGATCCTGGCACGAACTCAACCTCGCAAAGCCCTTCCCCGGTAAACCTCAACATACACCAAAATCCAACATGGCCAAGAATTTCAATGTAGCTCATGCTTGGCAGGGACATGAGCCTGAGTACACTGAGGAATCGCGGAGGCGCGTATTAGTTGGGCCACCCGTACGTACTCTCAAGGACCATCTTGAGCCTTTACGCCAACGCAACAGCGATCATGATGGACGAGCTAATGTCCCGGGTGCCGACCTGAGCGGCCACCATTACTACTGCGACACCCCCCCGCGCTCGACTTCCGTCCATCTAAATTGGGCCCTGATTCGTTCTTGCCAAAATCGCATTCGACGCTCGCCTACAGACTGTCGAGGACCTGAGGGGAGCTGGGTGGAATCCGAGCACATTGCACGGCTGATTGTTCGCCTCATCCAAACGCCGTCTTGCGCAATCATACTCCTTGCCGCCTAGGTTATGTCGTTTGCTAATTCAATCAAGCCTGGTATACGTTCTAAAGGCCATGGTTCAAGAATCCACCTGTCCCTTCTTTCTACCAGCAAGAACATACAAACTGTCCAACTTGGTCGCATACATCACAAGCCGCCGCTCGTCCCGCGCCTCGTCCCACGGCGCGAGGACGTCCGCGAGGTGCGGCGCGGCGCACACGATCTCCGCACGCGCCATCTGGGCATACGCCAGCTCAAACCGCGCGGGAAAGTGGAACGAGACCAGGTTGGACGGGTTGTCCGTCTCGGCGCGGAGCTGGTGCAGCGTCTGCAGCCGCGCACGTTCGTCCACGAGCCGTGCCTCGGTCGTGGGCGGTACCGCGATCTGAGCCCGCCAGACGAGCGCGAGCCAGGTGCTCGTGAGATCGGCCATCGCGAATGGTGTGAAGGAGATGAGAGCACCGGTGAAGGCGAGGGAGGTGTTGGGGGCGTACAGCACATGGCGGTAGAGCGAGGGGACGCGGGCGGGCTGGATGACAGACCCGTGGGTCAGAGGGGCCAGTGTGCGCGGGGTATGGGTTGTTCGGTTCGGGGGGTGGAGGACGCGGAGGTAGGGCACTTGTGGGTAGTATCCCGTTCCAAATAGGACATAGTCAACGTCCTCGATGGCCCTCTCTTTGAGGTGCACATTGATCTTTCCATCCCAACCTAGGCTGTAGCCTATAACAGGACCAACGTCCTCGATCCGATCATCGGGGAGGGAGGGAAAGATGGATACACGGCGTGTCGAGCGATAAACGGGGAGCTGAACAACAGGTGCGAGTTGCACCGCCATTTCGTTGGCCGAGTTGGCCTTTCCTATCACAACGACACGCTGCTGGGCGTGAACATGCGTGATCACGGTCAGGAGCATCGTACCTTGCCCTCATAACCAGTTGGACCTCGCCATGTCTTTGCGTGCCGAACTCTGCCCGTCTGCTTGACGTCGTCGAGACCGTAAACATTTGGATAATATGCATTGTCGTACCACACCGTGGTGATGACGACTGCGTCCCATCGTTCCTCCTTGCTGACGCCAGTCCCGCTCTGGCTCCAATCGACGATCATAACCTTCCAACCACCGCCGTCTTCAACCTCGACTTCAGCAACCTCGATAACCTCATGATCGAGCCTGATCTTTTCGCGCTCGCACAGAGGACGTGCAAACGCTGCGAGATAGTCGTAGGTCTCGGAGAGCGTAGGGAACGGCTGGTCTGGTCTTGGCGGTGGTGGGAACGGATATCCAGAGAAGGAGAGGAACTCGGGGATCACGTTCCCGATCAAACCCGGATACGCAGGTGATGGCCAACGTTGGCAAGATAGTTCATCATCGCGTCCGTCCTGCGGCGATTGATACCTTGGATAACACTTCAGGATCGGATTCGTGGTGCTAACGCAGGACGCACCAAACGCCTCCGATGTTGTCTCGCCGTTCAACGAGTTGAACATCGTCGAAGTCGCCGCGTTCGAGGAGGTTTCGTAGGGTCACAAGACCACAAGGACCTCCTCCGATGACCAGGACACGTCTTGGATGGGCCATTATCGAGGAAAATAAAAAGACGGAGATAGTTAGACACCGCCATCATATGTAGTAGCTATAGTCTGTTCGGCTCAAGAACCTGCCTGACTCGAGTCTCGGCGATACATTTGATCGCCTTACCTTACCTTCATTTTGCGCTGTTCTTCAATTTCCGAGGCTGATCGAATCCTAGGTTGACAATTAAAAGTACACCAGCAGGTAGTAGAACATGGGTAATAATGCATAATACAGATATTAGTAAAACAGAGGTAGATCAGTGACCCGCGGTCCAAAAAATCAGCTACATAAATAATCCAAGCTTTTTCAAGGTTTGTCCCCAAATCCTCGGACTCCTAGTTCCTTGATTCTCCTTCTCTGCGCTCGATAAATGAAAAGTGCCAGGCATGTTTGGTTCTGACTCGTCACTGCCCACGGTCTGGGATTGAGGCGTGTCCACATGATCGAGAGCCGTATCCTGGGCGGGAACCGACTCGGACTCAGACCTCTTCGTCTCCAATTCCGCCGACTGGCCTTGACTCATAGCCGGCGCGCTCAACGACGTCTCGCCGTCAGCATTGTCCTTCAAGCCAGCCAGACCGGCTCCGGTCAAGGATTCGTCAGAAGAAGATGAAACCTCCATCTTACCCTTTTCCTCGGTCTCTTCTTCCTCGGGTCCGGTGACCTTGACGCTGATGTTGCTTCCAGGGCCAGAACTTCCAATACTCAATTTCGTGAACGACTCTGAAACATCGGTTGGGCTCGCATCGTGGGAGGGGACAACGCTGCTGACACCTTCGACCTCGGAACAGCGATGATCCCGTCCCCATCCTCCGCTGGCAGAACTCGAGGCGCTTGATGCCCTAGAATGTTGGCCAAAGCGGTGCACAGCGCGTGCAGAAGCAATCGCAGAGCGCCACCGCTTTCTGGGGTCAAAGTGGTCGCGCAAGCCAACGCCGACGTCATGCTCCGAGGACGCATCGTGCACTGTCAGCCACTGAACATATCCGCGTTGTAAGTGAAACCACGGCATGAAAGTTGGTGAAACAAAAACTTACGTGATTCTGATAGGCTTCCTGCGCAGTCGGTCGTTGCGTCGGATCCGGCTTCAGTAAGAGCCTGATGAAATTTTTGGCTGCGCATTCGTCAATCACAAGGGTGTTCACAAGACATGCGACACTCTACCTTCATCGGATACTTTTGACCAATAACGCTCATGGAATTCGATCCTCGCCTCCGTGGTCTCGCGGATCATTTCTCTGGTATCTTCCGCTCTGAACGGCGAGTAACCACACAGCAAGACATAAGTAATTACGCTACATGGCATTGGGCTGTCAGCGACGGTTAACTGTGCGGTAGATGATACTCACCCCGTGGACCATATGTCAACAGCCTTGCTATGTCCAGCTTTGTTCAAAACTTCGGGCGCCACGTAACCGAAGCTGCCTGCCAGTGAGTGCAACTGCTCCTCGGCGGAATGCAAATGCTTGGCACTGTCATGTATCCCCTTATATGAGTCGTTCACAGCAAGAAGGGGAAAGACGTACATTCCAAAATCGGCGATAACGATGTCACTGTTAGGGTCCTTGGTTCGGTAGAGAATGTTTTCGGGTCTGCGATTGCATGTGATATATGTCATGCAACAAGCACAAGTGAAATCACTTACTTGAGGTCACGGTGAACGATATCGTGATCGTGAAGGTACTTTACTCCTGACAATACAGACCTAACAGCATTCCATACAGATCATAATGCTGTGACGTGGGTTTTGATCGAAGACGACATACCTAATAACTGATACAGCATCTTTCTCTGTGAATTTACCCCTTTGCAATATCCGCCCAAAAAGCTCGCCACCAGTGGCAAGCTCAAAAGAGAGATAATATTTACTCCTAGACTCGAACCAGTCGTAGAACTTCACCTGAAAAGGATTCAGTCGGCATGTCTGAGGGAGAAACGGAAAAGGCGGACGATATTTGGGTGATCAAGGCCCTTCAAAACTTCCATCTCGCCCCACACAGCCTCTTCGTTTCCCTTGACCTTCTTCTTGGGGATCACTTTGAGGGCGACCTCCTTTGTGATCACTGCACGGTGATTCGGAGAAGAGAAGCCAGAGCCTCTGTGCAAGGCTGCACTAAAGAGAGGTATCGTCGAATGGCCGTGAGGAGGCTCAATTGGACTTGGGCTAGGAGAGGCAGGTGCACCCTGCCGCGCGATGTCTATCTGCTCGGCAGGAACATGCCAAGTTGCTTTCTATTGGGACAGAAAAGTCAGTGGTTGGGCGACGATAGACAGGGAGAGTGAAACCCGTCCACTCAAGGGGCACGGTATGGACAACTCACCATGACCTTTCCAAACGTGCCAGTGCCAAGTACATCATGTACCTCGTATAGTTGTTTCTTGATAAAGCTAGGTGGTTGGGGTAAGAGTGCATCCTTTAGTGATAGATTCTTCAGCGTCATGTTTCAGAATTCGGGATGTCGAGGGTAAGTGAGTCGGTGCGATACGGGGATACGAAGCAAGTCTTGGGCGCGAGGTTTGGGTGCGTGCGAGTGGTTGGAATGGTGGGATGAATGGTGTGGAGCGAACAATACTTGCTGTTGTCAGTGGCGATAGTGGCAACAGATGGTGCACAGCTTGCCGATCCTTTTGTGCCGAGTATCTTATCTCTAACTGCACAGGAGTTCCTGCCAAAAATCACTAACAATACAAAAGACAGTTACTTTTACACAAGTCGCGAGATCAACATTCTCAACAATGTTCACTTCAAACGAATTGCCCTAAACCGAAAATCATCCCTGTTAACATCCAGAGATCCCACTTGTCCACTTTTCCCCTGACCGCCCCAGAAACAGTCGTTGGAGTAGATTCGACTGGGCCAGTCTGAGTAGTGTGGGCGGCGACTGATGTCGCAGAAGCGAAACTATTGTCAGAAAATGAGCACGTTGAAGCGAATGTCAATCAATGGGGTGGCCTACGCAGAACTTGCGAGTGCAGCGTTCGAATTCATGTTAAACATCACACCGTCGACAATATAAATGACACCATTGGATGTCAATATGTTCCTCTGCAAGATCTGGACTTGATTGGATCCTCCGACAGAAACAAAAAGGCCCTTGGAGTTGGAAACGAAAATGTAACGCTGACCACCTGCCGATACAATGGTGGTCCGATTAGATATTTCGGTGGAATACAGCGTTGTTCCATTAATGATCTGTTTGATGTAATTACTAATCGTCTACTGAGAACGAGCAAAGGAGAGACAAACGTGGTTAAAAATAACATTGAGAATCTCTGCTGGGTTGAGAACGCCAGCAATGGAACTCAGCGCCGCCTGTACACCTGCGTTGTTTGGTAGAAACAGAGTGATACCGTGCGCCGAGCTTGTTAAGTTGAGAAGCGAGGTTCCATCAGGAGTAGTCGCAGACTCGAGCAAAGATGCAGTCATCGAAAGGTCGTACAACGGGTTGTTCAAAATGGTGGAAATGTTGGGCGGAGGGAGGAGCACAGAGTCGATAGTTAAAATCGCAGAGTCGTTGACGAATGTCGTGTTCACGACTGTAATGTTTGACCTAAAATGGAGGAAATTAGAGAGAGAGAGGTGAGAGCGACATGAATTACCCTTGATTCTGTACAAAGAACGTCCCGTTGTCAAACTTGGACCACACAAGAACCTGCGACTGATTCCCTTCAAGCATAACAAGGTTCGAGGCATTGAGAAGAGTGCGACCAATCGTCACATTGGGGTACGTCTCAGTTCGGTTGATGAAATCGCTCGAGACGATGTGGTAAGCGATAAGATCTGCCAAGGAGGTGGGGTTGTGAATGACACCGGAATCTACGCTAGATACTGAAAAGATTGTCAGATCGCGTGGATGTTCTTTTGACAAGCGACACACGGGCGTGGTCCGAGGGGGCAAAAATGATCTTGTTTCCTTGAGATAGTTCAGTGAGTATGTTTTGGCCAGAAGTGCCATTCAAGGACGCTGTATCATTGGCAAGTTGGTCAAGGCCGCTTGCACTGAGAGCCTGCAGGATCCCAGGTGCAAGACTCTGCGCAATTGTGACTGGAACGAGTGCTAAGGCTGCGAGAGATACTAGACTGATGAACATGGTGAACGAGACAAAGAACCTTAGGGGCTAATTCAGCCAAGTGCAAGCTCTCCCGATGACGCAATGCGCAGTGATAGGTCACTTGATCGATCCTAATGCAGTCATTCATTACTGAAGGCAACTCCTGTCTCTAGGTAATACGGATCGAATCATGAGAATAGGGTTCAGAAAAAAAGATTGAGCCTCGCGACTTACCTTAGTAGCTTACTTTCTAGCCCAATTTTTTTGGCCGTTTCATCACCTAGAGATTCATTCCACAGAACAAACGAAATCTAAAACTATGATCCGATAGGTCCAACCAGACCAAATTTTCGCTCGGGAGTCAGGAGACAGCGTGATTCTGCGGCTGAATAAGAAAGGAGGGATTACCCGTTTCGAAACTCGGCGAATGCCGGTGGATTAGTGTCCCACCAGTGACCAAATTCTGTTTCCACAGAGCGCCTGCGGCAAAGTTCAAACGTTCAAGGCAACATTCAATGGCACGCCGCGCACCACCTCAGAACATGTTTGGCGTACCACCGCCACCACGACGTGCAATCAGCGATCCCAACGAGTCCACGTTCTCCCGTTTCATCCGGGAAGAGGTGTTTGCTCCCGAAAAGCTTGTGGGAAACGTCAATATATTCACGGCAGTGGGTTTATTTGCGGCTGGGGTATTTGTGGTTAGGACGTGGGGAGACCTTCTAGTACCTGCATAGCTGGGTCGGGATGTTGACCAAGTCTCGATTGACCTTCCACGATGGCTCGTGATGTGAGTTTCATGCCTTGATTTATCAAGAGTTTTTAAACCAATTCTACGCAGGACCGGATCTGTCGTAGTTTTGTTCAGTGCACATCCCTCCGAGTCTACACAAAAAAGATAGCTATGTCCCCGCCGTAATGTTGTCCTCGATCTAGAGAGGACTTATATATCATGCAATCGTGTCTGCGTGTTCTTTGTGCAACTTTGACTTCGCAATTGACTGGTTTTCACAGACCTGGTAAATATAGTTACCGAACAATGCTGAAATTCGTAGTCAAATAATGTAAGTCCTCCCAGTCACTGATCTTTCCAGACAGACAGGAAGTCTTCAGAAACTGTTACCTACGGTTTTTATATTGGGTATAGCTCGGTTTGGATCCGGGCCCATTTGGGTATATCATTTCCTTATACGTTTAGGTCTTATGGCAAGCTGAGCCGACGGAGTTCGTTGTCAAAACCGTTGACCAATCAGCTTGCTCTTTTGCTGAACACTTATTTCATTTCAGCTGGTTTTGCAGGTGGGCCATAGTGAGATCCGGATTTTGGAAGTTCGAGTTTGAGCAATTCCACCGGTCCGACGTCACTTCTGGTACTTATCTGACACCGGTAACTTGCGAAAAATAGTCGGTCTGCCGTACTAGCGACGATTGAATTGCTTATATCACAGAAAGCAATTCTCAGACGTAGTTAGGTTTGGTGGTCTAATTTATTCCTCCCAGCTTCAAACCTTGTTCCAGAAGACACTTGCCTTATTACTGGACCCGAAATGCCCGCCGAACTCAGACGAGCGGTACGTGTCACATGCACTACCTTGGAGCCTGAACCCTCCCATCTCACACTTTGGATTAAAGCTCAGGGAATGCATTAAAAACCCGGCGCTGATGCACTTTTTTTCTTACGGTCCAGACCAGCTGCGAGTGCCGGACGATTATTTTATTATCTATGCATAAAAACGCCCATGAATGGTGGAGGCCATTTTATTTTCCGTTTGCGACCTTGCTGACTCACGACAGTGCGCCCATACAAGGCACCCTCACTGAGCTGGTGTGGCAGACGCCCCGCGAGTCAGGGCACTGGTCTCGACCTGTTTTATCCTTCTGCCTCACCAGGGCTTGCTCTCCTCAACCTTGGCAGTGTCTCAGCTCAGAATAATTTTCCGATGTCATCCTGCCCGCTGTACAAGGTTAGAATCCACCTCCAGCATCTCTCGGGCTATCACATACAGTGATGCTAATGCGATGTCCCAGATCTTGAATTCACACCCGAAAAAATAACCGACTGCAGCATAATGGGTATACGGGCCTCGTGTATTGAGCCCCGTATCACCTCTGATCGTGGCGTTGGTGGCCATATGGGACCGCCTTCTATCAAGATTTCAATCGTCGTTCAATGCTGTAGTCCCGAATTTTCGGATCACCCCGAAGAAACGTACACCGCCGTTCTGCTTATCTTAATGTTTACCAACACATGCTGCACACACGTTTCCCGTCCAAGTTTCGCCGCGGGGAGACAAAGGGCACGGGAAAGTCATATACGTTTAAAACGCATTGTCAAGGGACCATGCTGACACAACATGCAGGATCAAGGCGACTCCCAGCCTTGCACAGCGGATCATCTTTGGGGTGGACTGTCGAGAGATGTGCGATTGGCCAGAGATTGAAGATCGTCCATTCTCCGAGTGCGTGCCCCAAGTCTTGCTGTTTATTCCCGCCTCAACGCCGATAACATCTCTAGCCTCGGACTCCGCCAACATACCGCCCGAACGGCATTGGACCGCCATAAAGTTGAAGCCAGGGTCCGCTGTGCTCGCCCGGCGATCATCTTCAATGACACTTTCATTGTGCCGTGGGTGTGTTGGCAAAACCACGGGTCTCGGTAGATGCCATGCACAACAAGGCGGCCGTCCGCTAACCGCATGTTGACACATTGGCGTAAGGCCCTTTGCCCCCGCTGCCTGCATCCACTGGATTCCGAGGCCCGATCCATTCGATCGTGGATTACCACACTCAGCCGCAATTTTTTAATGTTTCATGATGAAGCGGAGAAGCAACAATGGGGCTGGAGGGAGAGTTGTATCTGCTCGTCGCTGCATAGGCTAACAACAACTACACCAGGTGTCAGTGTGTACTACCTGCCGGCGGTCTAGCCCTGATTGTCGTCCGACGTTCGCTCAAACGATCGTCGGTCCCCTTGTTAGGAAGGTCAAGCTTCATAAAACAACTCCGTGAAGCAAAACCGACTAGAGGAGTTGTCGGATGACGGCAGGGTTATGATTTGGTGCAGCTAAAATACAGTTGCAGGATGGACAAGTAAAGCAGCGATGTAGCGATAGCAAACCAAAAAAATGATAGAAACATAGAGTGCGTAGTGAGAATCAATGTATGGAGTGTCCCAATGCCAGAATTCTATGACGATAAAACAGTCCTACTTCTAGACGTTCTATCTCTCCCTTGGCAAGTACCGCGTCTGTGAAGGTTCTCTCTCTGAACCAGCGGGGGGAGGTATGTTGGTCGACTGTGCTTGAGGGTAAGCAGACATGGGTTGACCGGGAGAAAGGGCAAGAGAAGTCCTCGGCTGTGGTTGATACGAGACAGTAGCAGAAGACGAACTAGAACTGAATGGTTGTTGCAGGGGTGGGTATGATCGCCCTGACACTGTAATATTTCCCGCCATCGGTGTGACAACGCCATACGGCTGAGACACAACCGAGACAGGCTGAACAGAAGACGACGGGAAACCCTCCCGGGAACTGCTCTGAGGGGGATAGAATGGCGCAGTAAGGGTTGGGAAACCGTAGTTGGCAGTTGACGTCCCCGAGGAGCCGGACGAGGGAATTCCCTCCGATCCGCTCGTATTGATCCAGCCATGCGACGATGACACAGCCTGGGGATACCCACGGTGCCTGTCATCCCCACCAAAACCATGACTGCCCTGTGACCATGGTTGTATCGGCATCCTGTTTTGATCGTCCCTCAAACTAGGCCACACTTCCGCAGAAGTTGGTTCTGGAAAGTATGATGATGACTGTGGATGGTGATGTTGAGCGGACGGGTATGGATGATAATAACTGGCGCTGTTGTCTGTTCCGCGAGAAGCAGATGTTATACTTGACGCCATGCCTGTGTCGGGTGTGTTACGACCAGGACGAGAAATAAAAGGGACTCTCGTGTCAAGGGAACGATAGGGAGAATCGGGCGGATGGTAGGTGGACGCTCGTGGCTGGGTGGTTGGATATGTGCCGCCTGACGGGTCCGCGGGTAAGCTTGCATACCCAGAGTCCGTCTCGTGCCCACCGGCGCGGGGATCGTCTATGTCAGCCACGTCTACAGGAGAAACGTCACTGTAATCTGCATTTGTTGAAAAATCGTCTATGGGTTCCGAACCGGATGCATGGTCTGCGGGGAGCCCAGGAGCAGGATCAGGTTTGCGACGTTTCCGGCTGTTGTTCGGTCGCCTCTTGTACACATAGTCTGGGTACTTCTGGTTGAAATTATCCTTGAGGATTTTGGCATGATCGAGATAGAACTGTTTATCGGACTAGATGATCATGAAAATGATGGTGAGACACCTGACGACGGATGTGTAGTAGCGAAGTCCGAACCAAGCTCATCCCGTTCCATTCGCGGCTGAGAATTTTGCTGACTTCACCAGTGCGCATCGATTGATTTTCCGCGGCGACTTGCGGCCGACGTACGCGAGCGAATATCATGAATGCATTCATGGGTCGCTTAGGAGTACCATCGGCGTTCAGCGTCTGCGAAGTCAAGGCAGCATTGGGATCCTCTGCAAAGGGGTGAGATCTTGACATGACGAGGATGCAATGAGCGTACCATCAGTACCAAGCTCCATTCTGTGCGGTTCGGGGTAGGGATACCCGGCGTCGTCGTCTGAGCCGGAAGGAGACGTACGGTCATGCCATGACCCGGAATGTTGCGCCACAGCATGGTGATGTGCTTGGAAATCAGGGCGGTAGCCTTGCATGCCAACGAAAGCGACGAGCACACAGAGCTGCTCCAGGCGGGTGGGCGAGTATGTATAGGACAAGTTCGAAGGTGTAAGTCTGCTTGTATGCAGGTCAATGATCGGCAGGGAAGTGTGGCCAGATAACAAACTGGGCTGGTTGAGACTCGACCTCAAAAGGACAGACCCACTTTTGGGAGGGAGCAGAGTTTTCTAGGAAGGTTTGTTGACGTGCGGTAGCAAACAAAAGCATGGCGGGGTAGACGACAGCAGGTACTGGCAAATTTAGTCTGATCATGCAAGGAGAGTAAACCTTGGTCCATGGGTTCGCGGAGCTCTGCCTCGGGCTATGACACCGCTTGTGCCCTGATTGAAACCGAGCGCTCACAGGAACGCTTCCAAATCCAAAGTACAGACATGCCTCCGTCCTCGAGGGATCACCAAGGGCGTTCCGAATCTTGGATCGAGTTCTGCTTCTTATTTACGAGTCCGACAACCGCGATTCGAGTTCCCCTCTGACAGGGATGGGCTAGAACATGGTGCTCAGAGAATCCCTTTTTTGCAGACGCTCAGGGTCCCCGAAAGTATAACGCATGTTACCGAGACTTGTAAGGCTATACTCATGGTGAATAGCACAAGTGATGCCAAGTCCCAGATCACTGACTCGTGCAATTTGTGAGGCTGTACCTGTTACCAGATATCGGAGGCGGCGCACTCTGCCTGCTACGAAGAAAATTTGACCTGTGTAGTGTGCCTCCAGTCAATGTTTACCGGCATTGAACCACGAGTTCTCGGTCCCCGCCGCCGCGTAAGGAGCCGGCGGAGATTGTTGTCTGTCGTGGAGGTGTGTAGTGGGCTCACCTTGAGTGATTCACAGAGAAACAAGCTGTCTGGACCCTCATATTGTCGCACATTAACTGAGCGAAGTGAGCACTCTGAGTCAGTTCGGACCCGTCAATGACATGCTTCACCAACGTCGGACCTTCCGGTTCGGAGACTTCCGACACGTGTCGCCAGCTTCGTTGTTGTCGCTCAAGGTAGGCTGCATCTATCATGTCTGCTGTAAGACCTAATCATGATTTATCGAGAAAAATTTAATCTACCTCAGGGATCACCCTAAAATTCTTAAGGTTTTTGCCCGCAGGATCATTATGTATCGTTGTTGCTTCCGATCAAAAGAATCGCAGCGTACTTCTTGGTATGTAACATAAGTTCCCAGACACTGGCTCGTACCATCGAATCGGGCACATCTCGGGCAGCATGGTGACAACGTTACAGAAGATAGCAGAGCTGGAATCCAGCAACCACTTCCTGCCCCTTAGAACTTTGTTCCATGCTGCAACCGAACCACATGCTCGGCGGATCTTCAGGACATTGAAGTATTTGAAATACCCTAACTATTCTACCTGCTTGTTTCGGGAGGTATACTGGGGTGGTAGAAGTAAGTGTGATGTTTACTTCCTTGTGATAGCACCTTGGACAACACAGGCCTCACAGGTGATAGCACTATTATGTATGCATGCAGCTGGTGTTATGACCCACCTTAATGCACGAGGTATGATCTCCGTCAGAAGCTAACTCTAATCATTAATATCTGTGTGTTGCAAGAACCTCAGTTGAACAACAAGGAAAGGTGTCAAGTTTCATCAATGACGAAGACGGAGGTCGTATGTCCATATCGCGGTAAACGAGGGACTGGACTGAAGAAGTCAGACTTCTCAATGATATGCCCGTCACCGTCGTGGATCCATGGACATAGACTGACAACATGGTGCCTTGTATCATGGCTGGGTTCCATTGCTTTCATTGATGTAATGAAAACTTGACCCGCAGAAGCGTGAGAAGAGCGGAAGGTCAACGAAAATGAGGAAGGCGAGACTCTCTGAGAGAAGCACTCAGAAGGCGTTTTAAGGTGTACGTGGCGGCGTGAACTCCATCGGCGGCGACTTGGTTTCTTCTCTCAAGTGACGTGGGTTATCCTTGTAAGAATCCGAAAGATGGATACCTTAGAGTCTAAGAGACTGGTGACCAGTCCGTGAGACGCAGGAATACTTAGCAGTGCCAGTCTATGGATTCCCTGCGAGTGACGCCACGTATTATTCTGCCATATAGCGAGGGCCACTAGTATGTCGTCGAAAGATCTGAAGGAATGGACCTGAAATGGTCTGAAAATGCAATTCGTATCGGCCTCATACATGAAACATGGATCAATCGGTATATCGTCGTACGTCTGGGGGCCAAGCAAACCAAAGTTGAGTATCTAGTTCCAGGAAACTCCGATAGGGCATAGGAAACACCTAATGAAAAAACGTTTATCCCTGCAAGAACCTCAGGGTCGTGCAAGATACCTATTAGTGTGGCGAGGACCGTTATCGATCTCCGTGCCGAAAGACATGAATTAACCATTTCCTTCCTCTGTTTGAGCGAGAAAGGCAGAGTTTTGGGTGGCAATTACCAATTCTCCCTAGTGAAATCAACACGAGTACTCCTAAGCAACTGCGGATCGGCGTGACAGCCTCACCTCCAGAAGCTGGGTTGCACTCGTGGGTTAGAGTGGGGAAATAGTATATTGAAACTCGGACATGTAGTTGGTTATCTTGGCATCTTTTGACCGTTTCCGTTGAAGCTGGGTCTCCCGGCGATCAGAAAACGGGGAAGTATTTTGTCTCATCCCTATCACAAGGATACTGACGTACGCATGACCAGGACGTTCGATTGGGCTGACGCTGAAAGATTGAAGAATAATCTGAGGACGAACGACAAAGCTGCTGACGTTAGGGTTGCTTAGTCAGCCAGCGGCGAAGCGAGTAGTAGGATTTTACTACCAACTTGCGGCAGCGAAGTCCAAGCCCTCAAATTCCTTGGTGCGAGTCCGGCTTCATATCACTTTCAATTCTGTGTTTTAGATGAAAAACACCGTCACAGATGCTAGTAAGTTTGATTTCACGACGTACAGCCAAACGCCGCGTCTGAGATGAACCAGATTTTCCGAAGACTGCGAGTGGACAAGTATATCATCTCGGGATAAAACCTGGAGAGGTAGCTAATAGGATTGTAAGGTTATTCCCTCGACGTCACTAATCACGACCAAGTACACTCATCAGACTCCGTTTATCTTAAAGATCACCGTTGGCATGCTTTCGCGCGCCGAGCGCATTGCGACAAACTTGGATGTATTCCCCAAGCCGTTTTCATTACATTCCGATCGGGGTTTTCTTACCATCACGGGAAGGTACCGGGGTACCCCAGTGTCTATCGTGTGCATCGGGATGGGTGGACCCAACGTTGACTTTTTTATTCGTGAAGTGAGAGAGTGCCTGCAAGGTGACATGCTGGTCGTCAGGTAGGACTGTCTCGGTTTGTTCTTCATGTCATACCCGACTATGCTCACACCTATATTCTATGCAAGGCTTGGTTCATGCGGCTGTTTGACAGACTTGCCGGTCGGGTCTCTTATTTTACCTAAGGCCAGTATCGCGGTCACCAGAAATCTAGACTTTGATTTTGCAAACGGGGATCACTGGAGGGTTCCTTATATACTGAGCAAACCGGTAAGGCGGGATACCTTTTGATGCAACGCTTCTTTTTCTTTTTCTGATGAAATCCCTGTTGAAGATACCTGCGGACACGGATCTCATGGCGACTGTACGTTTCACGCACTTGTGATCATTCGGAATCGACTAGACCTTCATAGTAGCTTCAGTCTGCGTTAGAATCCACTCGACCAGTGGGCACTCCGGGCCTCGTTGTCTCCAATGTCGTGAACGCATCCACAGATAGGTATATAGCCATTGCTCACATTCACACGACTTCCGCACAAAGTTAATGTTATCTTGATAAGTTTTTATTCTTCTCAGGGCAGACAGTCCTCGTTTCAAGATTACAATTTGGGATTGATTGAACACTTGAAGGAAACGGTACAGGACATCGCTACGCTTGAGGTAATTCTTACGGCATTGCAAGTGATCTATTCCCTTTTCGGAGAGATTGATCAATGTACAGATGGAGACTTATTGGATTTTTCACCTTGCTGCAAGCTGGCGAGGTCTCTTGAGTCCTGTGCCCACTGCCCGCACTGCCGTTCATGGGTCGCGGCCTGTGCATGGTACATTGCGGTCGTCCATCAGAGCTGCTGCTGTTCATATGGTGTACGCGGCTCGGTCTTCTCGAGAATTTATAACTCCAGAGCACGTGTCGAAACTTGAGACGTGGTGTGCTCGGGCGATACTGGAAGCGCTTTGTGCTATAGACATCCCACAAGACGTATGTGTCGAGAGGTGCCAGCCTATGACATATATCACTAATGTCTCTGATTTGTGTAGCGCTTACATCCCGAGGAAGGCAGCGTTTGGGACACCAAGGGTATTCCGTTGAAGGCAGCATTGTAAAGCATACATATCGGGAGGCTACCCCAAGGGTGAATGATAAGATCTACACATCATAAATCGTGCTTTCTCTCACCAGTCCATGGATATGAAAGTGTAAAGTTGACAGGTGCCGTGGCAAGCAATTAAACGCCACCCCTCCTTCAACCAAATTGAACTATAATGTATGGAGGCTGGGTAACGACCAGCCCGCGTTACCTACTCGTAGTCTCGATACCACTGTTCTTGGTGTGCTCTCCCGAGCTTCGGAATTTACCGATCACCAAAACATGGTATTGAGACTAACCTACTCGAAAACAATTATGTGATTACCCCAGCGGTTATCCAAATAGGCGATACGGTATGGTGCGTTCCTGATTTGGGTTCAAGGAATTGGGAAGTTGGGGCGCACGATCAACATTCCAAACAAACAAACACTATTCACCTTACCACAGCATTACGAGACCAGGTTCTCGTACCCTCAGGGGATCCACGGACATTACAAAACGTTGATTATGACAAGCAGGTTGCAATGTGACGTAGTTTGGTCAAACGTGTCCATTTCGAGGCACGATTGAAGCTACTCACAGGATCCACATTGGTTACCGAAGGCGACAGTCCGAGGTCACTAATGACCATTGTTTCCCACCTCTCCAACCACAGGGTTTCGTGATGAATGATGTGAGAAGTTTTAGTCTAGATGAAGTGCATGGGAACGAGTATAGATCTTGATGAAACCACTCGCGGAAAGGCACTTGGACCAACATGCTGGTAGGCGGCTTAATTCCGGATTTCGCATCCTTTTGAGTGGCCGTATTTTTTTGCTTAGCACCGCCGATGCGAGAACCTCGGCTTGGAGCCCTTAGCTAGCCGTCTCCGTCGTCTTCTGGATCGAGGATCCTATGTGCACCGTTGCCCGCAACGTTTTGAAGTCGCGGTTGGTGCGGCTCCACAAGATAAGATCTTCTGACATTACAGTCGGTACACGCGTACACCACACAATCCGGTGAAAACACCCCCTGTGTAGGGACACATGCATGCGCCTCAGCCAGTGCGTCCCATAGCGTCGGTTCACTCTCAGCAATATCCCATGCGTAGGGGGTGTGCCGCTACGGAGACCTGAAAGGCCCTACTCCTGGCCCCTGGACGCCGCTGGCCAGACGCTCAGGGTATCCGATCTGGCCTTTGTTCCATCAACGAAACTAAAAGATTCGGCTCCCCGGGTTAACGCTGCGTATTTCACACCTAAAGTATCCACTTTGATATGTCATCTAATCACAAGTGATTTATGCAGTGCCATATTAGGTGGTGTTGATCGATGCACGGAGGGATGTCATCTTGTTTGCATTTCTCGCTGGGAGTATGTGTTGTCTGTTGATTGTTGGGATTTTCTGATACTGTTCAGATATCCCGTGGGACAAACGTCAACTAATCGTAACCCATAACTCTGCGGATGCACTTCTGGATGGATATCCGATGAAACATTATCGACCGCTTTCGCACTATTGCACTCCGTACACTAACTCTCCCCTTGTTACAAGGTCTCACAAACATTCTGCATGGCTCTGGTTTGCAGCATGCAGACTCTGGAATCCGAAAATTGCATGACAATAGAAATTTACGTCATTCATGGTTCTGAAGGCAAGTAGAAGAAAACCTCATTAATGTTTTCTCTCTTCGCTAGACTAAGACAACGGGTTACGGGTTGCTTCTTACTCATATCGTTTACAGCCGTATTTTTATTGCGTTCAACGTAAGGTACTCAGAACAATCACCACAGACCGCAAGTTTTGCTGTCCCCACTCCGCGTTTCGTGATATCTTCCAATGTTGATAACTCAGGTCTGCTTGCAGCGACTGCTAGCTCGATGACCTGATATATTCCTGGCGGACGTCTCTCTTCTTCCCTGTCTACAGCCAATCTGCAAAGGAACCCACCGACCTTCCCTTCTGACTCGTAGACACATCACTAGGGTTCCGATGACTGCGGTAGTATTTGTAACGTCCAGCGTGATTACACTTCCCGGGTATCTCATGCATTTTTCTGTCCCCCGCATTGCTGATATCTTTCAGATATGTAGTTTTCCTCGTCTCGACTGTCCCTATTTGAAGTGCGAGTTCTGTATCAGATGACCATCGGGCGCATCGGACGCTCGGGGCGCAGCGGCCGCACAAAATGTCCCAACCTTGAATCTTTCTTTCTCCTTTGGCACAATATCGCTGACGCGTCACACACGCTGAACTTCCTTAGTGTGGTTGGCCATATCGGAATTCCATTGGTCCAGATACGAAATAATTCTGTTAAGATAGCCGTGCCATGCTCTGGGCTATTGAATACATCATGGATTGTGATGATTGCATTCGAAAGACAGTGATGTCTTGCTGGTCACTTGCTAGTCAGTTATGATCCAAGAATCTTGGGCTTGAAAGTGTTGACCTGCTTCTAGCAGCAGGGGCTTGATACTGTCAACGGGTTGCGTGTGGTCACGAGCCAAGACAGGGTCATGATGTTCACTGCGAGCTCGTGTTTATCTCCTTCCCTGCTTTTTCTTACTAGCGCACCCATCTGCAAGTACAAGTGCGTTGATTTGGATCTACTTCAAGTGATGAATACCAAGTATTTGTCTGATCACAATATGTTCCACTAGTAACTAGTAACGCCTCTTCTCATGTTTTCTTGAAGTTGAAGCGTTGATATATCCGATATCTATCAATCAAACATACTTGTAGTTATCTTATCTTGACGTGGCAGTGATCTTTGCACTGCCTCAGGTATGTCCTTCAAGTCGCCGCCTAACAATTTGCCGTCTGCTGTATCTGTTGCGTACCCTTACCTTGTCTCTACGGCGCATCTCTTCACAACTCTGGATTGCCTGTCAGGTTCCGAGTTTGGTTCCTACTGCAACATTTCACTAAAGCCTACCGATCGTCTACTGTCTGATTCTCGTCCGCCTCCCTTGGCTATGTACGTGAGTACTAGTATGGACTGGGCCATCTGCACAACCAGCTGAAATGAAATAACGTTCAGCAAGTCCTCTGTGGCTTACGTTCCCAGCGAGCAAGCTCGACAATGGGCTCCCCCGAGTACCCAATAGTATTATAAAAGCCGTAATGGTTTCTCAGAACTGTCTGTCCGGAAAGCAGATAGTTTCTTATCTTCTTTCCTCGGTTATCAAGTCTCGCCGTCACCTGAATACTTCCATGCACTCCGCTGCTCAGATCTGCAAACTATCGCTTTACCTATCTTCTGTTCCTCTAGTGTTTCCTCATCTTGCACTCTCCTTATCTTTCCCTTTCCCTTCAGCCCCAATCCATTTCCAAACGATCGTCATCTGACTCTCCCTATGGTCACTTCTTCGTGTCTCACTCCCAAATTTTCCCCATTTACTTTGCTTGCATACCACATCCTTTCCCTGCTCGTCCGCTTTCTGCACTACTCTGTTGGGCTTCGACTCATCCAATACGCCAGTCCCACTCTCCAGTTTGTGCCTACTTTTGTCTCCATGGTCTGTTCTGTTCCCTACGAGTCAAAATGAATTCTGGTCGAGTGTTGACCTCTTATTTCCCCTGGCAGTCTCCTCTCAGCCTCTGGTCTGCAATTCTCTTCTGAATTGCTCTTGCATTGTCATCTATCCACCACATTCTCTTGCCCATCTATCGCCTTCCAACCAGCTAATCCTGTCTCTGTCTCTGCACATTTGATCTCACCTACCTTTTCCCACCATTCTCCTCATTGCCTTTAGTGTCCCAATCGGTCAGGATCTGTCGGGCGCAGATACAAAGTTGGGCCAACTACCGCAGGAGGTGGAGCAAGATTCACAACGAGCCAGGCATGCCTCCAGATGTCGAATTCGAGGCCGTGTCATGGTGTGTAGCATGCGACAAGGCCATTCGAGCCCTGGTTCGCTATGGGAGACGGAAAGCT
>JBBPNZ010000374.1:0-21564 GCA_038091195.1 Phylloporus rhodoxanthus | reverse complement strand
ATACCAACCCCAACAATAGCAGAGGAAGATACAGTGCTATGGGAAAAAAGATAAGTATCCAGTTAAAAGTCCACAAGAGACTTACAAGAGAAAGGGATGATTCCATGTGGCTGTGAGGCCATCTTCTGAAAGGTCCCCAGAACATGTTACTTTAGACACATTGTCAATACTGACAGTAACATGGATGTCTTGTTTGGGAAGTTGAGATGAGGTAGTCAATTGACCAACTATATAAAGGATGAGTGCACAATTTACACTAGGCAGTCAGTAGGGAACTACCTGTGACCTGGAAGGTAATGCCTTCTAAATTTCCCTGATTCATATGGGATTTATGGGTAGCAGTCTGGCAGGGAGGGATGAAATATGTATAGGAGGTGAAACAAGAGTCAGAAGATGGGATGGCTGGATGAGAAATTTGTGTGGATGATAGAGCAAGGCTAGATATGCAAAAATGGGCAGACTTTGGGTGATGAAGGGAAAATTGGTGGCAATTAGGAATTGAAGAGCTTCAAGACACAAGGTGATAGGAAAGGGATTCAAAGGACTATGAGAAGGATGAGAAGGGAATGGACAGATGGGCAAAGACAAAGGGACTAGGATATAGAGATAGCTTGGAGATGACACATAAACAAGGGTAGAATGGATGGCAGACCAGGATCAGACCACTAACAGAAAAGAAAAAGAAAATAAGAGATGGACACCAAAATGGAATTTATATAACTTACAAAAACAGAGCAGACCAGGTAAAGACAAGAACAGGCACAGGTTCTATAAGCAAACAGAAAGATGGCACAGAGACTGTTGACAGGAGGATGGTTGAGGCAAGACTAGCACAGGAAAAGTAAGGGAATAGTCTAGGACAAGCTTGTAGAGAACAGAGCCCACCCAACAGAATTAAACAGGCAAGGTTGAGGAGTGATGAATTGGAGAAGGTGTATGAAGACAGAAGTGTGGACTTGTAATCAGGTGAAGCTTAGTACAGATGGGAGTGGGAATGTGAGGGGAAGAAATGACCACAGGGAAAGATGGACTTGAACAACAGAAAAATGTGTAGGGTCTAGTCAGACCAGACTTCCCAGAGAAGACAGCACAAGACAGTGCAGGGAAGGGGAGCTGTGGGGGAAGGGAAGACAGGTAAAAGGATGCCAGATACAAGGGCAGAAGGCAGTGGGTGGTGCGGCTCAGGCTACAGCAGAGGAAAGAGGAAATATTTGGGCAACAAGTAGTTGACAGCAGTGGAAGATGCAATGAGAAAATAAGACAAATAACATGATAGCATCAATAAGCTCGACAAAGTGAAAAACGATGGTGCACACTCACGTAGATAAGCGCTCGCGAGGATAGCGGCTTAATGTGACGAGTGAGAATGAAACCGAATGCTAGGATTCCGGAAGATGTGGAGGTGCGCCAAAAACAATAACGGAGGCCACCAAACTTCGCAGTGGGGCCCGATGGATGGGTAGTAGTAAGGTGTAGCGACTCGGTAGGCCGAGTTGCTACGTGGTACTTAGCAAGGTTCAGACTGACTGCCGTAGATAACAGAACTTACGTAAGCTTCCGCAGCCTCGACTGGGTGATTAGACGACGAACTCCAGCTTTTCTGTCCAACTATACACCACATATACATCCTCAACTTTAAAACGACCAGATACATCGCGGAAAACGACAACAGGGAAAATAAAGGAGGGAAAAAAGGAGGAAAAGAACACCCATATGGCAACCTCACTAGACCTTCCTCACCGAAGTCCTCCGCGCACGAACTGTCATCCGTCTCTGCAGCACTGGTATCCCAGACCCCTTGACAGGACTCGGGCTTGGCGTGATATTCTCGCTTCGACTCGAGTCTGAGCGCGCAGGCGATCGCCGCCACACGCTGACAGGCGGTGACCCAGAACCGTGACAAGCTCCAGAACCAGACCTGGACTTAGACCCGGAGCGGGAGCGGGACCTCGACAATGAACGCAACCCGCGCAGCTTGTCTACCAGCCGTTCGCGGTCTGGAGATGAGCCCGAGAGCGAGAGCCGCCGAAGGCGCTTCGCAAGCACGGGAAGCATGCTCCGCGCGATGGACATTTTGCCCGTACTCGGACTCGTGCTCGTGCTCGTGGGTGAGGCCGCACAGAGATCGGGAACGGGGCTCGGACTGGGTGTCGGAGGCGTAGTGGGCCCAGGCGTCTCGATCGCCGAGAGAGAGGAAGCAGAAGTAGTGAAAAGCGAGTCTTTGGACTCCCCCACCGGGATGGTATCCGTGCAAGAATCCATCGCGGTATGTGCATGGTTGTCCTCACGGTCGTACTCGAGGCCGCTCTCATAATCATGCTCTCGTCCATCACGTGCATCCGCGGCGGAATCAGACGCAGGGACAGACATCGTCAATGACATGGAGGAATCCAGATGCTCCAAGAACCGCGTATTGTGTGTGAAGGCAGTGCCACCCAGAGGCTTGCAAACTACGGATTCGTCCAGGGGTGTCGACGCTACTTGTGGCGCCAGTTCTGTCGGTGAAAATGGTGTATCAACTCCATACTTGGGCAGCGCACGCGCATCATTGAACGGTGTATGCTCGCTCGACGCGGGCGTATCTGAACCGTGATTGTTGGTCGTCGCCAAGTCCGAGAGGCGCAACATAATGTCAGGTGTCTGGAACGAGGGTACGTCGATGGTCGTGTTTCCTGAGGTGCCGAAGTCGGATGCTGTCAGTGGTCCAGTGGGACGACACCCCCGGACAGGTGAAAACGCAGAAAGGCGGAAGGAAGAGCGGTTTGAACGTGTAGAGGCAGGCCGGGAAGCTGTCGAGGGCACACGACGGTGTCCATGTCCTTGAAACGCTCTTCTGGAATTCTAAAAAAGAAAGGGAAATAAAAACATGCGAGCGAAAGAGGCATAGAGAAAGGAACCGGTACAAACCTGAAGGAGGTCTTGACTATGTGTCACCATAGATGTGGGCACACCATCTGCGTTCGCATTCTGATCTGTCTCTTCTGGAAGTATGGGATCGATGGACGAAGACCGCGAGACGTTTAAGTCTACGGAACCGAGAACGATCGACTGGGAGGCACTTCTGGAGGAACGGCGAAGAGAGGTGGAAAGAGAAAATGGGAGACGTGATGGAATGACTGGTGTCTCGACGGTAGGATCCACGGGAATGCGAGAAAGGGCCGAAAAGTGAGAAGGATATTTCGTAGAAGCGGAAGAAGCGGAGGAGGAAAACGAAGAGGAGAGTCGAAGTTCGTCTTGGACAGAGTGCCGCGGACGAGAGGCGAGAGAACTGGCCAGCGTGTCCAATGCGGATTCTCTTCGCTGGCCACCAAAAACGTCACCATCTGTGTTCTCCGAATATTTGACTGCACGGCGGCGAGTGATGAGTGCATCCAGTGCAGTCCGTCTCTCCGGAGAAAGGTCTTGACGAATGGATGATATGTCCGAGGGGGATGGTGTGATGGTGTTTGCGTGTCGAACGTCTTCCTGGGCGAGCTTCCTCCAAAACTTGGACCGTTTCTTCTGAGATTTCAGTTCCTTGCGAATACTCAACGTCAGATTGAGCGCAGACTGGTAGTGCTCCGGGCTACGCTCGTCCTTGACAATGGGTCGGAGCTTAGCCAAAAGGGTGTTGGCATTATTTGAGGCCTCCTTGATTGCGTCCACGAGGATATCGTCCGGAGAACCGTTTCTTGACTGAATGGCTTGACAAATTACGTCGACGGTCGAGCGAGGTATACCGATGTCGACCAACAGGGTGCAAAAGTGCTGATGCCTCTCCTCCAGCTTCTGAATGGTCCTGAAGTCGTCCATGGCCCGTTGTTGTTGGCGTGCACTGCAAAGCATCTCCGAGTAGAGTTCTCTGCGGGTGTGGAGCAGGTCTGTGCGATAGTCGGCGAGGTCCTGTTCAAGGGTGGAGTGTTCGGCCTGAACTTGAGCGAGCCGCGATTCCAACTGCACAATTCTTGCATTGAGCTTGTCAGTGATATTCGGATTCACTGTGTTTTGAGGGGGGTCGGCATGCAAGGCGTAGAGCTCGCGAGTTGGATCGAACGACGGGAGAGACATCTGGAGAGGAACGAAAACAGGGGCTGTAACCACTGCCGAGCCTGTCTGAGGCAACAATGTGGAGACATCGCCCTCTGACTTTGTCCTACGGTGGAGGAGCCGGAAGAATTGCATGTCGAAAAGTAGCAACAGTGGAGTGTGTTTCTGGACTCACTTTAAATTATCATAGGGCTTGGGCGGCTGGCACGCCGAGTGTCAGCCATCTCAATCCGATCAGCCTGGACGATATCAACGAGTACTACTACGAAGTTCAAAATTTGGTTCACCTTTGAGCAAGGAGTGCAAGATGGAGTGGCCATAGTCCTGTTGACAGCTACAACGCGGCAGACTTTTGGTTTGTCGTCCGAATAGGGTCGCTGCTTGTACTATTATGCCGCCCAACTTCTTCAGCAAGTTCATCAAAAACGGACAGGCATCCCAAGCGCCGAGCACCGTCGTTGTGCCCAACAAAGTTGAACAGCCTGCGACACCACCGCAGAGATCTTTCACCGATCCAGCCGAGTCCAGTTCCGCTAACAGCGTCAAGATCGGCGTCGTCCCGCCATCTCCTCATACATCTGACCTCTCTCTCCGTGCCCATGCTCACGCCCATGCACAGAGACCCCCAGAGCATGTCCATCAGCCATCTCCCCACCACAGACGTGTCCGCTCCCAGGACCGCGAACGGCATATCCCAGACAGACACGAGGTCTCGCTTGCCGCCCGTCCAACCAGTGACATATCTTTTCTCGGCGACGAGGCCGAACTTACCCCAAGAATTAGTCCCACCCAAACACCACACCACCAGTCACAAGAACTCGTCGCCGTGAACGACGGTGACGCCAAATCCGTTCATTCCGCAACGAGCTCCAGTTCAATGCGCAAGAACAAAGGGGCCAAACAGTCTTCGCGAAAAGCAAGTGGCGCAGCAGCCATGCCCAACATGCCACAAGTACCACCCATACCCCCTCCGTCCCCTGGTGTCTCGGCGTCAAAGTCGACGTTCTCTGGCAAGGATTCACGAACACGCCAGGTAGCCACGCGCTCTCCTGCCAGAACGCGCTCTCCAAAGGTCTCACAGACCAAGAGCGACTTGTCAGACAGAGATGGCTCGAGTGGCGACCAATCCGGCTCGTCTTCCGATGGACTGAACTTGGACGACAGAGACATCCCCGTCACAGGTTTCGCCGTCGCCAATAATCGACGCAACGCAGACTTTCATGAACTATTTCCGAATATCTCAGAGAGCGACTACCTTATCGAAGGTGAACCACCTGTCTCTCGTGAGCTCTGCAACCCTGAACACGCTGTTAGATTATGGCTGTGCCTTACAACGAGAGATTTTAATCCAAGGTCGGCTGTACATTTCCGAAAACCATATCTGCTTCCATGCCAATATTTTTGGTTGGATTACTGACGTACGTGTGACGTTTGGATGTATGCAAGCACGCTGATTCTCGAGACAGCTCTCTATTCCTATATATGAGATTGCCGGGTTGGAGAAGAAGTTGACCGCGTTCGTCATTCCAAATGCCATACAGATCACAACACGTCAAGCCAAATATACGTTTGCGTCCTTCCTTTCGCGGGACACCACCTATGATGTGATTGCCAATATCTGGCGGCCTGCACGACCGGACGAGAGTCTCGCTGCAGAGAGTTTGAACGCGTCTGACCGGGACATCGCTTCTACCCTCGCAACTGTTTCGGAAGTATCTGCCAAAGAAGGCGGTGTCGCTGGAGTGAACAGAGTAACTTACTGCGCGTGCTCAAAGAACGGGACTCACCTCAATGAAATGGCACTCGAGACTGTCTTGCCAGGCATGCCCGACAAGATCTACAACCTCATGTTCGCGAGCGCGTTCATCAAAGATTTTATGAAGGTGGATCAAAAGCTGACCGGTACGTCCTTGCGCCTTCGTTTGCTCTCGTCTCACGTTCCCGTTTAGATGTACAGATATCCGATTGGGCACCCATCGACCACAACTCCCAGCTTCTCCAACGCAACATGTCGTACATCAAACCCATTACAAATAGCATCGGTCTCAAACAGACGAAATGCGAAATTCATGACGAGGCACTGCATTGCGACTTTGAGGATTATGTAGTGATGCTCACGAACACGAAGACGCCCGACGTGCCGAGCGGTGGTGCCTTCTTTGTCAAAACGCAGACCTGTCTCATGTGGGCAAGCTCCATCTCGACACGCGTAATTGTGACGACGCAAGTGGAGTGGACCGGGCGTAGTTTTATCAAGGGCAAATACCCTCGTTGCGGTTCATGTCTCGTGCTGATCCCCATAGCAGGTCTGATTGAAAAGTCGGCGATCGAGGGACAGAAGGTGTACCATTCGGATTTGGACAAGGCGATGCGGATGTACATCCAGGAACACCAGGTCGAGTTTATTCCCGAGGGATTTGACCCGACTGCGGTCGCCCCCGTGGAGCCGCTGACGTCGCTTGCCGAGGCGGGCCCAGACGTGCAGATATCCGACGAGGACGCGCACAAGGCGAGTGAACGGGAGCGGAACCAACGGGGGATGCAGTGGGCATATGACACGCTGGACGGAGCGTATTGCGTCGCAGCGCGATCCACGCGGGGTGCACTGTTGCTCGTCAAGGAAGCATGGGAGCAGTCTTCGTCGACAACGATTCTGTGGTTCGTGATCGTGTTGCTAGTGCTGAGTAATTTGTGGACGTTGATGCTCGTTGGGAATCGGGAGGAGGTGGGGCGGCGCAAGGAAATGCGGCGAGCGGAAGAACAGGAACGATGGTTGCAGGGTGTGATTGCGAATGTGTGGGAGGAGTTGGCGGCAGAGCGGGCGAGAGCGGGCGGGGTGCCGATGCCGTCGGCGTCGGTGCCCGTTGGGGACACGCAGGGTGAGGTGGCGAATTTGGGAAAGGTGCTGGACGCGGTGGAGCAACGGGTGCGGACGATCCGGGAGAGCCTGCAGGGCCTTTGTTGAGCTAGTTTCTGATTGGCTGCCTCTTGTAGTTTCTCGAACGAGTCAAAACCGACATGATCACGGATCTTTTTGAAGTTGGGTCAAAAGTTGTGGATCAATTGACGTGCGATATGCGCCATACACAGTGTCGTTTTGATCAGCTCGAAGCTGTTGCATTCTGGCTGTTTCTCGAGTGAGGTCACCATGGCGCTGGCCAACTTAAAGAAAGAACAGCGAGCAAGAGTCGCTGGTCTTCTTGCAAGATCTGACAACAACGTTCTAGTCTTTGACAATTCATCTTGCCATAATATTGAATGACGCGCTCGCACTGGTGCACAGTTCAAACAATGACGGTGCGCTGAGTCAGGACACAGGTCTTGTCAGTGAACTTCCAAACCAGAGCCGTTTGACCTTACGTTGAAAGACTTTGGAACATGATAACAAGGTTGTTTCGTAGTCACTAAGATCAAGTGATAGGAACCTGAAGTGCAAGGCGAGTGCTGAGTGCACTGTCGTGTAAGGTATGTGTTTCAACATTTGGACTCGGACTCACCGTCGCCGGGTGTGCCCTTGTCGCAAGTATTCACACAGCACAATGCTAAGTTCTTGTTATAACTTACACACACGAATTGGACCTTTGAACATTGCCCGAGGAACAACGTTACTTTGCAGCTCGTCATTAGATACCAGTATTAGTCACTCTGGTTGTGTCCGTGATGATCGGCCGAGCTGTGTTACTTGTAAAAAATAGTCCGATCCAACAACTGACAAATCAGATCCCGCATGGAACATGACTCATGTGTACTGTTTCCCAGACCACCATGCAAGATACTGTCTTGTGACCAATATTCTCCAGCGTGAAGCTCGGATATGAAATGATTTCAATCTAAACTCGTCCTGGGATTACCCAGTTTAATGGTACACCGTGGATGAATTGTGGGGCCAAGAGGCTGTCCAATGATCAACAAAGAACGCCCAGATTGATAAACTGACTACAGCCAATCTCAGCCTCAAAGACATAATTTATGATACAGGATTAAAACTTAAGTTCCGTGGTTCGGAAATGCAGGTCCGGCTTGGGAAGGAGACTCTAGCGTACTTGAGGTGTTGTGCACTGGCACAGTGATGCGGGAAAAAAAAAAGAAACCAATGGCCACATGGCACATGGAATTGGCATGGCTAAAAACACAATCTCACAGTGTTACGCGTGCAGTGTAGGCTGACGCCAAAAACTCAAAGATATGGTCTGCCAGCATGTACTAGCTTATAATCATTATGTAATAGCGAAATCAAACGCGCCTAATTTGGTTGCCATCGCCGGTGTCAATAAACATCACGAGTCATTGTTCTTGGTTCTTGCAGAGTACCAACTCCTCTACATCAAATCTGAGATTTGATTCGTCGTTTCCACAGTAACTGCCACTCATTAATCAATATTTAATGTATGCTCGTGGAGGACCGAGCCCCGACTCAATCCCATGTCAGACATTCTCTCCTTGAACCAGCTTATCTCACAGAGAGCTCGCGAGGATCCTGACCTCCATATCCTCGCCGTACCAGACAAGGACTTCAACGTACGCCCCCAGCACTTACTTTGTCTTGTTCCAGCTCACCGGTGTCCCAGTATGTAAGGTACACCATATCTGATCTCGATGCAGCAGCATCGCTTCTTGCCAACCACCTCAAAAACACCGGTGCTTTGCCTGGTCGCGAAACGGGTGATGCAACGAGCAAGCTCACAGTTGGCTTGTTGGGCGCAAGCAACGTTGAGTATGTCATCGCAGAAATGACTTTGTACCGAATGGGCTACTGTCCGTCTCTTTCGTTTTCTAGTATAATACAGTGCCTCATTCCATTGCCTAGGTGTACTCTTCATTTCACCTAACAACTCACCCCCTGCGATTGCACATCTGCTGACCGTGACGAATGCTTCGTTTATGATCGTGCAGGACACGCTCATTTTTTCTGCCACTGAGGCACTCAGTCACCTTGTTGACCCATCCTCAGTATCCATCATCCGCCAGCCACCATCAGACGTGTTTGGACCTGATGCCCGGGCTGCATATCCAGAAAAAACACATTGGGACCTACCTCTCAGCCCCGATGCCGAGCATCTCCTCCCAATAAATATCATTCACTCGAGTGGTTCCTCCGGGTTTCCAAAAGCGATCGTCACTAACAACAAGGCTGCTGTTGGGAGTTGCAAGACGAATCTTGGTCTCACTGCCCTCACAACGATGCCATTGTACCATGTTGGTCTTGCTCCTCTCATACATGGCTGAATTCGGGTTGAATTTGTCACAGGGATTTGGACACGCGATGATGCTGCGAGCGTGGTATGCAGCGAAACCACTATACATGTTTCCGACGGGATCCATCCCGCTCACGTCGGCAAACATCATCAACCTGCTTTCGCAAGCACCGGATGCTCAAGCGTTTTATGCAGTCCCTTTTGCTCTCAGACTGCTTGCGGAGTCGCAAGAGGGTCTGCGGATGCTTAAACGTCTGAAGGTGGTCACATTTAGCGGGAGTCCCTGTCCAGACGACCTGGGTGATTTCCTCGTCTCTGAGGGGGTCCCTTTGGTGGGGATTTATGGCCTGAGTGTGTCTTTTCCTAACGTATTTCTTTGTCATAAAGCTGATAGATACTTTGCAGCCGAGATGGGACAGCTTATGTCAACTATGCGCGACTTTGGCATGGACAAGGAATGGAACTGGATGCGCGCAAAGGGCCCCCATGTCCGGTCTGGCATACATAACTATGTGCGTTTTGAACACCGCGGCAGTGACACGTATGAGCTGTTTGTCTTGGATGGATGGTTTACCAAAGCAAGTAATGTACATCTACCCGTCTTCACAATGCTGATCGTCTAGTAGGTGATGTCCAATCAACCAGATGGTTCTTATGCGACCAAAGACCTCTTTATCAAACATCCGACAATACCTAATGCCTACAAATACATAGGTCGTATAGATGATACCCTCGTCATGGTATGGCCGTCCTTCCTTTCTACGAACACCTATTCATCCTCAACCCGATAGATGAACGGCGAAAAGACCAATCCCATTCCCATCGAACTCAAACTCCGCTCCTCCCCATACATTGCTGACGCCATCGTCTTTGGCAGCGGCCGCACCCAGATCGGCGCGCTCATTCTCCCAACAGAATCCGCCCAACATTTTTCGCGCGAGGAATACGCTCAACGCGTCGCCTCGACAGTTGGGCTCGCCAACGTCGAGGCGCCCTCCCATTCCAAACTGTCGACAGAGGCGCTCGCGTTTTTGCCATATGGGACGCCGATTCCGAGGTCGGACAAGGGATTTATTTTGAGGGCCAAGGTGTATAAAGAATTTGAGAGGGTTATAGAGCAAGTGTATGAGCGTCTGGAAGGTGAGACGGGACCGGAAGGGAGGAAGCGGGTGGAAGGAGAAGCGGAGGCGAGAGCAGCTGTCAGGGAGTTGATTGGGAGGACGATCGAGAAGCCGATTGATTGCCTCGATGATGACACGGACTTGTTTGGTTTCGGGCTTGATTCGTTACAGTCGACGCGCGTTCGAAACGCTCTTCAGAGGGTTCGTAATCGTGTTCTTGTTGAAACGTGAGGCTGAATGGGGTTTGCAGGAGATCGAGTTGGGCGGAAAAAAGTTGCCCATCAATACTGTCTTTGAATATCCCTCCATAGCCAAGTGCGTGTGTATCCTAGTTTCGTGATGGTTGCTCAATCTTTTTCGTTAGGCTGGCAGAGCTCATCGTGTCCCTTTCCTCGGGCGAGAATGCTGTAGACCCTCTGATCCGTTCTCGGAAACTCATGCTGGAGTTGGTTGATAAATACAGCCACTTCACGTACTCAGCAAAAGCGTCCCTCAATGGTCATTCAACTGGCAACCCCAAGAAAGTGGTGCGTAACGTATCTCTCGACGGTGATCCATATCGTGTCACTCATTGTCGGTGTCATTCTTTCTCATTAGGTCGTCTTGACGGGCGTCACGGGCTTCCTTGGGGCTCATGTACTCGACGAACTCCTCGCTGATCTAAATGTAGTGACCATTTACTGCCTCTGTCGTGCAGAGAACGACGCGCACGCGGCGCAGCGGCTCGTGGCGTCGCTCACGACGCGAAAGGTACTGGAGAGGCTCTCCAACCCACGGATCAGAGCAAGCGAACGCGTCGTCGCCCTTGCGGCAGATTTGTCCTCGGCCCAATTGGGTCTCGACGAAAAACGCTATCGCGAGATCGCAGGTCGCGCGACGGACATCATTCATGTACGTTCCCGTATTCCATCCCTGTTTCAATCCTCATCGTTTCTCCAGAACGCCTGGCCGGTCAACTTTAATCTCGACATTTCCAGGTGTGTAGTATACACATACGTCCACCGTGCGTGGGCTTACTGTTTGGCGCAGTTTCGAGCCACACATTCATGGCACGGCGAATTTGATTCACCTTGCACTGTCCTCATCCCACGCTGAGCCTGCCAAGTTCTTTTTCACGTCGTCCCTTAGCTCGGTGTTGTGCTGGCCCGGTCCCGGACTAATCCCCGAGGCGGTGACGGATGACCCTGCTGTCGCCAAGGACATGGGATAGTATGTCACTTTGCGCACATCCTCGATCTTATTTTTGATTGATTCCAGTGCACAATCCAAATGGGTTGCCGAGAAACTTTGCCAGATCGCAGCACAAAAAACTCCCATTCATTCGACGGTACTGCGTGCGTGATCTATTGATCCGGGATGATCGATGTACCATTTCTCACTGCCTGTTTTCCCCCGCAGGTGTCGGCCAGATGGTGGGCGATACGACGAATGGGATCTGGAACGAGTCCATATCCGTCTCTCTCGTCATCAAGGTCTGTCTCAACTGTTCATTCGCATATTCTCCCTAACGAATTCGGACATGCAGAGCGCAGATACGATCGGTGTTCTTCCCGAGCATGAAGAGCAAATGTCATGGCTTCCCGTCGACTATGCTGCCAAAAGCATCATGGAGATCATGAATCTCGCTACGGTGCAGGCCAGGTGCCCCGTCTACCACATCCACCAACCGATTTACGTCGCCTGGTCCGCCTTCCTCACTGCCCTCGAGGCTGCGCAACTCCGTTTCAAGCGGGTGTCGCGGCAAGAGTGGCTGAAAGCCCTGCGAGCGAGCGACTCTGATGTACAGCGTAACCCGAGTCGCAAGTTGCTGGCGTATTTCGAGGACAAGTATGGTGGTGATGAAGTGAAGACGGGAATTGGGGTGGGGGTGGCTGTAGACAGGGCAATGGCGGCGAGTCAGTGGGTGCGAGAGATGCCAATGGTCGATGAGGTGTTGGTTGCGAAATGGATCAAGGCGTGGAGAGAGTGTGGGTTTTTACGACGAGAGTGAGTGATGGCGGTGATTCATACGTGATCTGAGAAGAGCTGGAATGCATGCTTGACATTAGATTAGACGTCGGGTTGACTGCAGCTACACTAGTCGCATTGTATATCATGCTTTACAAGGCTCTATACATCAGAATAACAGCGTTAAACTGTATCCTGCTAGTCCCAACACTGATCAAGGATCAGTAATGAAGCATATGATGGACGGCACGCCACTCACAGTAACCCGTCAACTTTTCAAACGGTGTATGGAAGTACACGCTCGTCGTCCCGAGTGCAAGTAGCCAGATCGCCAAGAGGCTCGCCGTGGCGGCCACCGCCCACGTGTGCATCTTTGACCATGACGCGGCTCGCAAAGATGGCGTCAGCTGGTCCGCGAGAAACAAAATCGACATGGTCAACAAAAACACGTGTCCGGACACGTCGTGCCCCCTCCGCAGCCTCGGCACGGTGCTCCATGGTAGTTCGGGGAGCACCAGCGGGGACGCAAACAGACTTGGATGGGTAAGTGGCGAGAGGCGAACCCTGGACAGACAGTACTCGTGTGGGATGCTAAAGGCGGCGCCGGATGGGAGTGCGATGGTGCATTCACCACCCGAGAGGAGGATAAAGCGCTCTATGAGTGGTGGGCCAAAGAACCAGCTGGCGAACGCGAGCCAGGCGAGGGTGGCGAGGGTCCATTGAAGCACGCGGGTGAGGGTTTGGGTACGTCGGGGGCTGGTAAGCCAGAGAAAGAGGAAGGCGAAAGAGGTCCAACCCCAGGCGCGTTTGATGAACAAGACATTGAGGATGTTGGATTTGTTGGCAAAGTAGTCGGTCTTGTGGAGGGGGTGAGGGAGATGCGTAAGGAGGGGGTCTGAGGTGTCGAGGTAGGTGTTGTTCTTGAGGGAGTAGATAGTACCCAGGAAGAGGACGAGCGTGAGGATGATAAACGCTGCTTGTCGGGTATTCACGTTCATTGTCATCCGACTCGTCATGGTACGAGGTCAAATCCGAGTCTTGCACGTGACCCTCTCCTCACAACTAGTTTCAAGTGCTCGGTTTGAAGAATCTCACAAAAGTGTACACGACGTGCTGGCACAAGGCTGTAAGTTTTCAGCTACCATGATTTTCCAATCAGCGGATGCTCCGCTTTCTTGTGAATCTTCTAGGGATCCGTTATCAACGCTTGCCTTTCGAAAGTTCAATGAATAGGGACAAGTACAACTCAACTAACCTATGCTTTTGGTTCGGGGCTGGCCGCGGTAGGTCTTGTCATAGACCTAATATTGAATGACTGGTCCGATCTGGCCGCAGGAAAGTTCAAGCGATACACCAACACTGCCACTGGTCCAACAGCAACTTGACTCGATAGCTCAATGCTGAATGTGTACTCGACGCAATGCATATACCGTACCACAACCCTCCTCCACCGTTAACCTTTCTATCTTCTCGTTCGTTATACTTGCCCATCAGAAACAGACGATGCAGCAGGTCATTTTTCTTTCGAGATCCACTCTCTGGATTTGAGGCGGGAGTGTGTGTCAATCGATGCTGATCGAGGCTAATCGTGCTTCCGCGATATACATAAATAAGGTCAGTCCACTCTATATGTTTGCCTCCCTCCAAGGCCGTCAAGTGCAAACCACCGTATCACGCCCCGCGCCAAAAATCACACGGTTGGGTAAAAAAAAAATTCCTGCGTTATCATCTTTCCCCGGGTACATGCTCCTTGGCTTCCCTAATGACTGGATGTCTGCGCGAATATATGGCCTTGTCCTACCCTCTACACCTACTTTCTGGCCCAGGCGGAGCAAGTTGATGTACTGGGGAGTGGTGCTTGGGATGATCTGTATTGCCCATATCTGACCAGACCGTGAATCAATGTTTCGATACGGCTCGCTCAGGTGTAAAATTTCAACTGCTGTCTCGCCTTCACAAAGGTGCTCATCCAGGAACTTGATTAGTCGGTGTGTTTGCGGTTGATTTGCGGTGTGTAGGCTGGGATTCGCTGGTCATTGTCGGACCACCGTACAACCCCGCGACCTCTTTTATTCGGTCCAATCAGACGTTAGTAGTTCGAGATACAAAGCGAATAAAGTTTATTTGGCGAGCCTCGGTTCACGCAAGGGTGATGCAGATACTAAGTACTAGTTACAGCTGGTTTCATAACGTTAGACCCTACGCTCCACTCAGGTTTTTGTTTACCTGGGTTTACCGACAAACAAAGCTCGTAATCAACTGAATACCCAACTTCCAAGCCATGGCAGCCACTATTCCAGGGAACAGAGAAGTCTAAGTGAGTCACTTCGCAGCCCTCAGGTTAGCAATGTATTCCTGGACCCTTAGGTCCAGGTTTATAGAGTCGTCGGAAGGGGCAGACCGGTCACGGAAGTGTGGGCATATAGTCAGTTTGTGTCGGTGTCATAGGGGTTACAGCCTCGTCCTTTCACTCCACCTGCCCATCTAAGACGTACACGACTATACGACGTTTAGATATCCGAAGTCAAGCGGGGGTCTGGGACCCCGCTGAACGTTGAACCATCAGCGTTCAAAGTGAATCACGCTACCGAGCACATTTATTATTTGTCTGTAAACTCAGGTAAACAAAAACCTGAGTAGAGCGTAGGCCAAAGCAGTCTAACGTTATGAAACCACCTGTAAAAGCTCAGCACTCGTATATATACATTGGCAATTTATAATCTATGCTGTCTGTCCTTTGTGTAACACCCAGCCACTCAATAATTTGCAGTCCTGATGGTTTTTAGACGATGTTCTGTAATTCTACTACACTAGAAAGGTGATATATATCTGAGACATAGTTCGCAGCTACATACTAGCGCCAAACTCAGAGATATCCTCATCCAACATGATTCCCCAGCTTCCAACAAATTGGGATACCTCATCCGCACGTCAAATCGAGGCGGAAATGTGGCAGAAACCATATCCAGTACATCAGTTTCGCTCGGAGAGTGCCGTATGCGCATATCACGTTCTCCACCCAATCCAGGGCTAGTAAAACAACAGCGACTGCAAGTGACAAAAGCGACCTATTACCGATATTTGATGAATGCCCTAGGGGCATTTGTCGTGTTCACCTCCTTTCACCACAGGAAAGGTTGTTCCACTGCATTAAAGAGCGGATGTCAGTCAGTCTGAAAAGTTACATGATTACACTAAATATAGTGAGGATGGAAGCGGTTATGGTGGGGACTGCGGAATCATATTGGCTGGGAATGGGGCGTCAGCGTTAAAGGTTGGCATTGACAAATTGGCACTACTAACATCCTCTGTCTCCCGAACCGTGATTGAATGTCATTCCATGGACATTCGAGCCTGCTGTAAATATGGAATTGTAAAACCAAAAGTGATAAGAAGACGCAGGGCTCGACGGTTCTGTTTGTTGGGAGTCACTAGTGTCCGCCCTGAGCACGTCCTGGCTAAGCAAACTCGCCGTATCTGCCAGAGTGATGATGCTGTCGTCTATCCGGAACTGCAATGAGCATTCCGCAGCCTGGTGACGGAATCTGAGGTTTCTTACCGTCACTCAATTGCGGAATGTGCGGGTTATCTATAAAGGGATCTGACGCACTGGCGCGCAAAGCTATAGCCTTAGCTGCAGCGAGTATTTTTTGTTGTGCATCTTCATCCAAAGCGCCAGGTAGGGTAATTGCAATCCCATCAAGTGTGGCTTCCTGAGGGACTGGGTCTTGAGGACGATAAGCCTCGATACAAATACTATATCATTTCGACTCGCCATTGATAGCGTGGAGCTCCGCGCTGGGAACTGCTCGCATAAGCCTTTCCTCTCTTTGTATCCTCTCAGATGTGCGCTAGATGTAAGCTTTGAGATGAGTGTATCATAGAAATGGGTAGCTCAACAGCTCAACCTTGGTATCAAGAAATAAAGCTTTAGATGCTGCATGAAACATCCGCGCTGCGCGATAGTGGCGGAACATTGTAAATGGATTGAGAGACATTCGGCGACTTTGCAATTTTGCCTCCTTGGCCGCTAGACTGCCTATGCATGAGTAGATCGAAGGGTGAGACTTCGAAGCTCCCTAACACTTCATACTGGATCCGCGCATTGAAATGAAAGCGTTGGTCCGTATTTAAATCAATGCCCATCTCAGCGATCTTGATCATTTCATCCAAAGTTGCAGAGAGCAAAAGGCTGCCTTTTTCAACGGCGTTTCCAGCATCATGGTAAGCCAGAGGAAATACGTCTTCTTCGTATTTCGAGGCAGCACCAAGATTGACGGGTAGGATCACAGTGGTTGGTTCTGATTGAGCCATGTTGTGGAGTACCAGTGGGAGTGGAGGGAGAACAGAATTTTGATTCTGATCGAATTTTGCATTATAAATCTATTCTGGCATGGCAAGGGAAACAGCGGTTTCTATCCTGAACCATACTTTTCCAGGCAAAGATTTCACAGAGTGAATGAATTCGTTATCAAAACTTGATTTTGCGTGGAATCTGAAAATCAGTGGTCGAGATATCGGTTTCTTTCTCCGCCGATAAAGACAAAGCAATTACTCGAATCTCGGCAGAGAACTATGTAGTACAATTCAAGGATTGACAAATTGTCCCTCTCAGTATCCAGCGCGTGTCTCCGTCAATGCTCCGCGATCTGAGTCCACACATGTTGACTAATCAAAATATCTAAAAGAGGCAAGCGATGGTGGCAGGGCCACTGCTTACCTCTTTTAGACGCCTGGCACCAGATAACTTCATGGATCTCGAGAACTAGTGCATTGTTTGCATCCACCTTCGAGAAAATGATTATAGAGAACTGTTATACACTTAATAAAGCACTTAATAAAGCACTCGGTAAAATGTGATTTAAGTGTGACGCCGACTTGTTGGTAGGTGCGCATGTTTGCAACAAGTTTGCGCATATTTTACAATGTGTTGGATCTTGTAACCGAGACTCCGCTTTCTCCAGCCTTAATGGGTCCTGACCGTGCCCGAAAGGAACTTGAAGTTTGGGGAACAAGAGTCCATCTTCGCCCAGAAGAACTAGATCCTAGGGAAACCTGGTGGCGTAAACACTATCGTCAACTGCAAACCCGTGGATATCTTCTACGCCCTCGGTACTCACCCGAATGGATTCCCTCCTGGGCGATTTCAAATAGAGACTGGGCAGAATGTGAAGATGGGAAGAGATTGCGGGTATGTATATTTTTTCTACATTTCTCCGCTTTCGACTAGTTTTTGGTGTAGTACGGCCAAGTTATTGACGCGACACGAATCTCGGATGGTAGAGTGGTGACACTGAAGCAGATTTCAAGCGCAGAGCATCCTTACGAAGTGGATATTGCCGTGTATTTCTCTTCTGGAAACCTCGCCTTGGACCCTGCGAACCATTGTGTCCCTATATACGATTCTTTTCGTCTGGATGATGCCAACGACATTGTCATCCTTGTGATGCCTCTGCTAAGACCATACACCAATCCTCGGTTTGATACCATTGGGGAAGCAGTGGAGTGCATCTGTCAATTGTTCGAGGTAAGTCGGTCCGTTCCCACAAATGATATTCATTGAGTCTGTTGCAGGGACTCCAGTTCATGCACAAGCATCATGTCGCACATCGGTAAGCGAAGCGGATGTTGGAGTTTTACTGACTTATACCCCGATAGGGATTGTATGAATAGAAACATCATGCTCGATCCTACCCATCTCTATCCTGATTCCTTTCATCCAGTAGAGATGGACCTGAACAAAGAGTGTAGTGGTCGCGCCAGGCACTTCACACGTACCAAGAAGTCGTCGAAATACTATTTTATTGATTTCGGCATCTCTCGTCAATACGATCATTCGGATCCCAATCCAAGAGAAGTACCAATATGGGGCGGTGACAAGAAAGTTCCAGAGTTCCAGAACTCCAATGAGCCATGTGATCCTTTTGCCACCGACGTCTTCTACATCGGCAATGCCATAAAAATGGACTTTCTATCGGTAAGTTGCAGTAACCTTGAAATGGCACCGTGTACACCCTGACCCGAGACTTGTCAGGAAAAACGAGGCTTCGATTTTATGAAACCTTTAGTTGATGATATGATCCAGGCGGATCCAGGCAAGCGCCCCAAAATGGATGAGGTGGTCGCTCGGTTTGAGTTTATCAAATGCAAGCTTAGCTGGCGTACATTACGTTCACGTGTTGTGGACATCGACGAGGACATACTGGAACGGGTCATTCGCACGACTTCCCATTGGAAACGTCAGATTTGGTTTGTTGCTAAACGTGTTCCGGCTATACCTAGCGCACCGTCTTGAATGGTATTCGATTATCCTCCGCGATACATTTATGTGTCGTCTATGGTTACTACGTTGCATTACATGCTCTCAGTACCGTGATTATATGCGCGCCGAGGATATTCTCAAGCCCTCAACAGGACGATCACTCTTGCAAGCTCACCAGCCTAATGTACGTCTGGTTCTCTTGGTCTAGAGCTAAGAGCATTTGAGCCCACCTCCTCGTCCACTGAGTTCCATTATAATTTATCTTGTGATCGGGCCATTATCTTAGGCGCATCTAGGTTCAGGTCTTCCAGTGGATTTTCCATAATCTGAGATTTTTGGCTGGGGAGGTACCGTGGCATATCCTGTTCAAGCTTTTCGCTCAGACGGCGAGAGGAATGATTCAGAGATTGACAACTTTTCACCTAGATTTCACTCGTCTAACCAATTACTAGTCTCCACAGCGAGTCCATTAATGTTCTAACGACAAGGCAAACTGTAAGCTTTAGCTGTCAAGCATGATGCATGGGCTAATTTTCACGTTATGTTCTACTGGAATTTGTTTTGGTTCTGTATGATTATTGTGACTCCGCGAATGATTTGTATATATGCATGAATAGTTTGAAAAACTCAGAACCAGCGTGCCATGATATACATACCCCACGAGTCGTTCGGCGAGATTGTTTGATTCCGTCCATGATATGCATCATCAGAGATTGAGTGTTCCAATGCGTCGAAGTCAAGGATCGATCAATAATGACAGTATCGAAGGAGTGTGGCAATAGATAAGCTTAGTACAACTTGCGACATACAGACCGAGATTTATTTCTCTAGGTCATCCTCAGCGCCGACGCGGCGGTAGCCTCCAGCCCGTGTTTTGTGAACGAGACGACGCAACAGTACAAATCGCGGTCCTCCGCAAAGGTACACAGCACAGGGCACGGTCAACATGAACAAGATGATGGCGGCGTACCACAAGTACGGTGGAGAAGTGTCAACAATCTCCTCAATCGTCGTATTGTCCACAATGGATGCAGCTTTCGTCGGCTCAGGGACAAGGGATGACATTACGGGAGCAATTTCGGCACCGGCAGCAGCAGGCATTTCAGGCTCATCTTCGAGATCCTGTTAGATAACAACAGATAATTTTATTATTGACATGGGACGTCAAAAACATGGACGGCTGAACTATAGCTCAGCGTGGAGTGGTACCTGGTTTCCTTGTGCATCAATCACAGGCTCTACGGGCAACTGCGGGAATCCCATCAGTAACTAGCAACAATTGTGTACTTTGACAAACCTCTCCGGAATCATAGATGACAACATCCTCTAGCGGGCGATCATTACGACCTTTTGGAACATCCTCTGGCAGTGGATGAGCATAACAACAAAAATAAAATTCAAGGAACTCACCAATCGTGTAGACGATGTCCAGCCCTTCTAAGACCTTGCCAAACACAACCTACAAATATATATCGGTTACCCGTCGGGGAGAGGGAGTGCGCATTGCAGCCTACATGTTTACCGTCCAGCCAGCTTGTGATAACCGTGCAGATGAACTAGGGAACGGTCAAATCTATCTGTACCCTATCTCAAGGTACAGAGCTTACAAATTGAGAGCCTATGAAGCCCGATCAGAGAAAGATGTGCAATAACAAAAAGCAGCGTCATACCGTTCGTGTCCTTGCCCGCGTTGGCCATGGAAAGTGTTCCAGGACCAGTGTGCTTGAGTTTGCTAACAGACCATTTCATACGGCTAGGAAAATATGAAACCTGACAACTTACAAGTTTTCATCCTTGAACCTGTCGCCGTAGATAGACTGAGAAACAGATATAAGAATCTAACTCAGAGTAGGTTGTGAGTACAAACCTTGCCACCAGTACCATCACCGCGCGCTGTACGTGTTTGACATGGTCGGATACGAGTAACTGTATCGAATGGAACATTAACGTACTGAAGTCACCACCCTGGACCCTGGAGGAAAAAATACGTGTCAGGATGTAAGATGATGAAGACAAGAACTTACATGAAGTTTTTAATAACACGGTGGAATTTGGAGCCTTTGTAACCATAACCGAGTTCATGACCAGTCTTATCCTTTCCGGTCGCCAAAGCACGGAAGTTCTCGACAGTCTCTGGAACGGTCTAGGGAACGACTCAGTCCAAAAGGACGGCGGTGAAGAGGAGAGAACGTACACCACCGTACAATCCAATCACGACTTGTAGGAGAAAGCATCAATCGAACTTCTCGTCATTTCCGCATAAAACTTACCTCGTCCCAACTCCTTGTCCCCATGCTTAATGTCAAAGTAGACTTTGTGGGTGATCTTTGGGCCTTTCGCTGCATCTGCGGATTGAGCACAGAAGAAGGCGGTAATAGATATTATAATGAACGCAAGAGAGATGCGACCAAACATGACAGCAAGGTAAGTTGTTCGTGAAGGTTTGAGAAAGGTATACGTGGTCAATACAAATGCGTGCGAACTAACTTCCTTTTGAATCTGGCTAATACTCCGAATAACCTTAATGCTCGAGTTATCGAGCAAATGGATGATGGTCTCGTCCTGAATATTGCCACAGATGCTGCAATTCCAGCAAAGTATGCCTCTAGCAAGAAGTCTGTCCGATGGACCGACCGGTGAGCATATTGCAGTGGGCGGAAACCATAATGCTCACAAAGCTATTAGGTTAAAGACCAAACGAGCACAAAAGCGACAGACGAAGGGATCTGCTCATCTGTCCCCTCAAAAACCAGCTACATACGATGACTCTAATGCAGACGACGTAGACTTGCCCCGGCCATCAAAACGACCACGGCGAGACGAGCAAGGCACCTGGCCTTTGGGTAGCCGGCTGCCTGGTGCAACCAAGCCTCGGACACAAATCATATCTTCTTTGTTTTCGTACAACCCAAAGGTTGACGCTCCAGGGCGCAACTCTGTTCCTAAAGCCCCCTCCCAGCCCAGTAATGCACCACTGGCATCTTCCTCTGGGTTCTCGGAACTTGGGCTCCAC
>JBBPNZ010000373.1:0-21584 GCA_038091195.1 Phylloporus rhodoxanthus | reverse complement strand
CCTTGTTCGTCTCAGAATCATCCACCGCCCACATCGTCCCAATGACAGAACGAAAACCAGCGAATTGCATCGCAGCAGCGAGATGGATCACCTCGTCCGGACTCTCTTGGTCTCCAACAGTCGTATGACAAGCAGACAGGTAAGCAAATTCAGGATTCTGCGTATCGCACTGGGTGATACGCTGGATTGTGAACCGTCCGTCGGAGAGAGCGAATGCAGACTCGAACGGCCGCTCCTGAGATGGAATGCCATGACAAGCAAAGTGTACCCATTCGTTATTGCCTAGCTCATCAGCGACATTAGAGATGCAAGCATGTTCTCCTTCGATGCGCGTGAACGTTGCGAGACCGTCGACGAGCCGACCAATGTTGTCCAGCTCGGTACCCACATCAAGAAGTTGGCTTGCGTCCTTGGCTGCTGCTTGATCGATGGCGATCAAACGTTTCTTGTCATGGATGGAGTTGGGTAAGCTAGGTCGCCTGGCGCGAATGAGGGCCGTCAGGGTAGTGATATAGGACGAAACGTAGAGATCCGAGACGCCCTTTTGGCCCTGTCTGTATGGAGCGGCGGCATGGAGTGGCAAAAGAGAGAACTCGGCTGTAGGACACCACCAGATGCGTGTATTGCGAGGACATGTTCCCTGCAAGACATTCACGATGAGGGAAACTAGCTTGTCCCACAGTTCGCGCAAGAAGATCTTGAATTCTTTCTCCATATCCATCATGTCCATCCTCTTTGCACCCTTTGTCAAGGTACGGAGGCGCAATGACAAACCTCGAATGTATTCTTTCGTAACAGGGAGCGGAATGTGAACGGGATCCTTGTCGGTAAATACAATGAGTGCATCACAGCTGTACTTGCTAGCATTCACGATGATAACGGGACCATCTCTGGCTGCTCTTTGGAGATCGGAGAACAACGAGGGAAGAAGAAATCGAGAGAGACCAGGTAACTCGCGAATCTTGGACACGACTTTCTGCAATTGCAGGTTTAGACGGCAGACACGATCGTGTTGATCTGGACCAAGTGAATTAAGGGTGTTGCGAACGAGTGAGGTTAGACGCGTGAATTCATCCGCCAACACCTGGCCTTGTGGGCCCGATTCGATGACGCTGTGGAGTGGAGAACGGAGACGAGTGAGCAGGCTCCAAAAAACAGCGCGACCTTGCTCAAGAAGCTCTACTGCCTTCGTGGGAGACTGGCTGCGGAGACAAGCTGAGAATGCATCTACAGCGAGTGATGATGAAAGGGACTTGAAAAGACCAAGGTGGTGAGGCAATGGCGGTAGAGAGGCTGAATGTTGAACAAGTAGGCGAAGAGCTGTTTCATAAGCAAGAAGGGTGGTGGGGTGGTAGAATGTCTCTGTTGCGTTGATCCATGCTTTGGCAGCAGACAAATCACCTGAAGAAACTGTTTGGGACACATGTTGCAGTTCAGTATAAAGGCTGAACAGTTCTTGTTTGTCCTGAAAGGCCGCATTGAGATCACCAATTCCCGAAAGCTGCTTGGACCGAGAGAAGAGATGAAGTGCAAGATTGTTCGAAAACAATGAGTGATAAGGGTGTCCAGGTGGGCAAAGTGAGAGCGCTTCCCGGTCGAGAGCAATGGCCTCATTCAGGTCATCAATCCCCCCGAGCTGCTTGTACCGAGATGAGAGATAAGCTGCAAGATTGTTCAAAGACGATGGGCGATCAGGGTGTCCAGGTGGGCGAAGTGAGAGCGCTTCCCGGTCGAGAACAATGGCCTCATTCAGGTCATCAATGCTCCCGAGCTGCTCGTACCGAGAGGAGAGATGAACTGCAATATTGTTCAAAGACGATGCGCGATAAGGGTGTCCAGGTGGGCGAAGTGAGAGCGCTTCCCGGTCAAGAGCAATGGCCTCATTCAGGTCATCAATGCTCCCGAGCTGCTTGTGCCGAGAGGAGAGATGAGCTGCAAGATTGTTCAAAGACGACGAGCGATCAGGGTGTCCAGGTGGGCGAAGCGGGAGCGCTTCCCGGTCGAGAACAATGGCCTCATTCAGGTCATCAATGCTCCCGAGCTGCTCGTACCGAGAGGAGAGATGAACTGCAAGATTGTTCAAAGACGATGAGTGATTAGGGTGTACAGGTGTGCGAAGTGAAAGTGCTTCCCGGTCGAGAACAATGGCGTCATTCAGGTCATCAATGCTCCCGAGCTGCTCGTACCGAGAGGAGAGATGAGCTGCAAGATTGTTCAAAGACGATGAGCGATCAGGGTGTCCAAGTGGGCGAAGTGAGAGCGCTTCCCGGTCGAGAACAATGGCCTCATTCAGGTCATCAATTCCCCCGAGCTGCTCGTACCGAGAGGAGAGATCAGCTGCAATATTATTCAAATACATTGAGCGATTAGGGTGTCCAGGTGGGCAAAGTGAGAGCGCTTCCTGGCCGAAAACAATGACCTTGTTCAGGTCATCAATCTCCCGGAGCTGCTCGTACCGCTCCCGGAGATCCATCGTACGTTGAAACAAACTGGCAATTCGCACTGTGTCATCATTCGGGGGGCGAATGTCACGAGCGAGGGCGTTTGGTGATCGATAGAAGTCTCACCTTGAACGACGAGAATGACAAGTGCCTGAGCCTCGGAGTAATAATGGGACATGATTCAAGATGGTGGTTTGAGAAAACGATGGAGTGCTGCGCAATACTACGACAAGGACCGCACTGGGTCCTTTCACAAGGTGGAAGCCAACCGTGGCCAACGGTGGAAACACTGAGAAGGGCGGGCACAAAAGAACTGGACCACGCTCTATTGGGGGTGACGACGACGTACGGGTACAAGATGCGACTGCTATCTACGATGCGTGACAACTGATCATGTAGTGGTGCGTGACAGTGCGTGACCAGGCTTACAGGAGGCCTCAGTGAGGTATAATACTCTATTTGGCGATCTCGCGACGACTTGCTCGTCACACCGAGCTGGTCGTCTACCACGCAACAAGCGCTGTCTGCTCGCGTAACACAAGCACAGGCTAGACCACCTGCGGGAGACGTTGCCACACGGTCCGAAAAGTGCAATTTGAATAGTCAATCACATCATCTTTTTAGCCTGGTGCTTGCGATTGCTGCAGAGAGAAAAATGGCCTAGTGTCCTGTCTTTGATCCATCTCACTGCATCTCAATGTCACCTCAAATTCCAGGAGCCAGAACTAGATAGCGACAGCGCTAAACTCAATGGTTATGGATGCAGAAGGATCACTATCTGCGGAAATCCCGACGTCAGAGAAGAGGCACCATGCATACTCGCTAGTCGATCTCTTGTTCGGGCACACCTGGGACAGTGGGACACAGCGCTCGTCGGTGCATGTTGCCCCACTCTCACGTACAGACACTCCACCCAGTCTATCAAAATTCAGCGATCTCTAGTTGGCTATATTGCAAAGTATGTGGCCCTCATTGGCAAGGGGGATTTAAGGTGTGCGACATTGCGTTCTGGTATTTTGTTCAAGGTATGTGGTTCCCCTCAACCTTGGTCCTCTTTCAACTTGATCCGTTTTCGGGTTGTTGTCCTCTCCATGGCCGGAGAACATATTCATGCATTGATGACCTCGAGTACAGGCACGTAAAAGATGTCTTTATATTCCCTACTGATACTTTTAATAGGTGTATATACACCTTCTCCTTGGGAACAAGCATACGAAGAGCCGCAAGGGTGCAATTCAATTGCCGAGCGAGGTCTCAGCCGCTGACCAATAAACTCACGAGTCATAATCGGTGATCTCAGCGATCCCCTCTCCCAAGGCTGACATATACTAAACTTCAATGGGGATAGCTTAGGTATTAATGGTCCAAGGACACACGGTGAACTAGACATCGCCTCGCCATCGCCGATGGGGATAACGAAGCATTGCCTCGCGAGAACAGCCCAAGACCAAGCCGCACACCGGGACATCAGTCCAGGACGCACTTCAACACCGACAGACGAGCAAGGAAGAATGTTCCTGATCATTGATGTTGTCATTCGTTTCGTTCTCGCCAAGAGAGGACGACACCCTCAGTGGATGGGAACCCTCATTTACATTGGTCAATGTCCATCTAGATCTCTTCGTCGGACACGATGGCCGATGTCGCTGGGACTATTGGTCTAGGCCTACCTAATAACACATGTATGTGGACTTACGAAATGCAACGTGATTGATGCTTTCCCATGCTAGGTAAATGTTTGCACAACGATTGGCTGTCGACGATATCGGAATAATATACTGGGTGCAATGGGTGAGAACGTTGGCGAAAACGATGTGCACATGAGGCCAGCCCATGCGAGCTGAGAAATGGCAATTGAATATGCATCAAAAAGAGACGAGCGCACGAGATCCATTGCTGTGATACACGACATCGAACAGCGACAGGACGAACAACTTGGGAAAATGCTCGATTGTAGCATCCCTCCATCTTTTCTGGATTTGGTCCCCGGACCCTGAGCCAGAGTGACTCCACCGACTTAAAGGGTGGCGTCCGCAGTGGCAGCAGGGTAGGGCTGTTCCGCCACCAACTCGTTCATTCGAGACACGATTTCACTGACAATATTTGCGCGAGGCTCTGTTATCACAATTTCACCTCGTCCGACTACGTTCTTTTTTCACAGGTTTTTGCAAACCGTTGTAGCAACAGAAAACCGACGGAAAGATGCTCAAAACACATGGTTCATCATCGACTCTCAACCAGGATTCCAAGATGCATACTGATCCATGACGCCAACAAAATCTCCCACGTAATCGTACATCACCAAGGGTTCCCCCACGGCGTTGCCGCGCTACCATGTTGCACCGCCAACCTCTCAAATTCGTCACTCCGCGTATTGCCCGGATTCAAGTGGTGATTAGACCCTCCAATGGGTGCATCACATTCAGGACATCTCGACGCTTGCATCGCCCCTCCACACTGCACGCAAAATCAAGTCCACTGTCGCATGGGATGTCAACCACTTACCTCGGTGATGACAAACGTGTGTCCGTTCGGACAATTGTAATAATGTCCTGCATGTGCTGCAACACTATTCAACCATCGTCCTTGCCAACACAGAAGCGCCATGCTTACCGAAACCCATCGCCTTGACAATCGTGATCCGCTCGTCCAGTGAAAGCGGCTCATAAAATGTGTCCATCCGAATCGACCGTTCAATCTTGGTCCACTCGTCCACAATGTCCCGCGCGACGCTCGAGAAATTGGCCTCCAACCACGCCCTCTCTTCCTCGCTCTGCTTCTTTCTCAAATGGCCGTAAATGGTCGTGGTCATTAACCCCACTGCCTTTTGCAAACGCTCCGACGCACTCTCCGCCAGCGTGGCCCTATGCTCCTTGATCTTGAACTGACCTGTCATTTTGCACATCATCAGATCAAACCGGAACTCTTCCAATGAGATCCGCATCTGATACAAGGCTGTTTTCGAAAGCTGACGATGGGATTCGGAGTCCTTGGCGACGACGAAGGCAACATCAGCATCTCGTAAACAGCTCTCGAACAGATATCCGGTATAGGTCGCCCACGCCAACTGCTGGTTATTCTTGGCGCTGCCAGCGGGGCGTTTGCCAATGGCTTCGATCCACGCTATCGTCAACTCGGTCAACGCGAGACGAATGTGGAGCGTCAGCCAGATCGATTCAACGAGGAACCTGCGGTCTGCCAGAGGACGCGGTTGTCCAATCTTGATCTTGGCGACCCGCATCGCGTGAGTCATCGGGTTTCTGGGCGCCGTGCCAGGATCGGTGAGAGCAGCCTTGACCTCGCTCTCGTGCAGGGCCGACAGAGCCGCTTCCCATGCGTCCGTATGGGCAGAACGGGTCCCTGCGACTTGCACCACCTGTCTGTAGGCAGTCAGGAGCTCGAGCATCGCCTTCCCCCAGACGTCCACCACGGTGCCATCGATGGCGAATAGGTCTGTATTTGCAGGCTTGATATCCCGCTCTAAGATGGGCATCTCCTTTGTCATACTCAGCACCTTTTTCCGAGCCTTGGCCTGTTCTGCCTGCTTTTTTGTTTTGAAATTGAGTTTGATGGCCTCCGCGGATGATACCAAGAAAGCCTTCTTTGTGCTAACCGAGACAGACTCGAGAGACGTCTGGACGGTGGCGAGAGACAAAGACATTTTAGCGGCAACGTTGCGCTCCAGAATGTCCAGATTTGCACGCTTAAAGACACGACCGTAACGGGGGGCGGTGATTTCAGATCGACAGGTAGGGCATGTTGGTGGTCGTCTAAACCCGATTGGGGACAGCAGACCTCGCCATTCCCCGTCTTTTCCACTACTGTAGAAGTCGTTCATGCCACAGTGTCCATCAAGGGTCTCGACGGTGAACGTGTGCCGGCAGGATGGAATCGTGATCAGCAGTTCGTCCAAGGATCCCCAATCTGGGTCGATGTCCTCCAGAGTGCGTTGCAAAATAAAGTCTGCAATTTGCGTCTTTTGTTCTTCCGAGGCGCACTGGAGACAAAGTTGAATGGTACAATCCTCGCCACACACTGTGGAGGATGAGATATTGCCATCATGAATGAGATCGACTGGATCCTTACCTGAAGGGCATCTATGACCACACCTGAGGATCTCTTCGCATCGTTCGTCACACGGCAGACGGGCGCACACCTACAAAATCGAGTCAGTTTAGTGACCGCCGTACTCACGCTCACTTACTGAGCCACACGGAACAGGACAAGTATGGTGAGGACAGGACCTGTGGCGATGCGTCAGAACAAGAAAACAATCGATAAAAAGAGCATTCACCATCTGCACGGCATCTTGCACGGTGCACACGGAACATAACACGGTTGTTTGCATTGTGCATGCGGACATGCCTGTCTGCACTGTGCCATGCAGCGGGTCGTATGCTCATGCCTCTCAGAGCACGGCTCTTGACACCCATGCTCGCAATACAGATGCTTCTGGCAAGGATGGGCAGCGTGTCTAGTTCTCTGCCTCTCCTCATTAAGGTATTGACAGTCGGAGCAAGCCGCACCGCAGCTCTTGCTACAGCACGCCATCAACTGTGCGCACCGAGCCCGACATCGATAGTCTTCTGCGTCCTGAGAACAGGGCATGGCTGCTTGGTGTTCGCAGTCTGGAAGCTGTTTCACCACCTCTTCGTCGCAACGAACGCTGCCCAACATGTCCATTCGATAACTGCAGCGATCCTCTCAGCCTCGCAAAACAGAAAAGGAGTTGGTCGAGCATACCATGGTACTGAAGCCTTGGTGTGCCCGCACGGCAGTAGAACATTGGGAACGGGGAACTGACAGTCGCCACATGGCGTGTGGCACTCCTTTCTGCACGGGTGGTCCCTGTGACAGAGTCTCCGGCATGGTTTCGTACAAATGACAGCAACATGATTAGGGTCGTCGCAGTGACACTGAAAATCCAGAACAAATGAAGCTAAAGATCGACGAAGGACACACGATCCATACCTTGAATGGACATAGATGTCCACATTTCAACAGTGTATCGCACTGCTCCAGACAGCCACCTGCCAGTGGAGTGAATCATATGAGCAAGAGGCACTGACGACACCTACCATCTGGCGCGATCCGTGAAAGCTGGCCCGGGCGTGAGACATACTCTACCTTTTCACGATGGCGATGACATGCGACAGGCAACCCTGGACCCAGGGCATCTTGTCCATCGAGTTCCTCGATGATCGAACGCCACATTCTGCTTTTGGACGACAAATTGGCGGCGTTTCCAAAGACGTAAAGCCCTTCACGAGCTCTGGACAACGCCACTAGGAAAAAAAAGTGAGCAAGACAAGGCGCTCAAAACTACACAACAACTACCGTTGGTCCGATTCTCGGACTGAAATGTCTGTCAGCCGACGGTGCGTAGATTGTGATCAGCACGCACCTTGAGGAATCCAATGTTCACTCTGTTATGCTGCGAAGTGATTTGCATCTCCATCTCGTCTTCAGCGCCACCCGAATTTCGCACAAGCGAAAGGATGACAATCTTCATTGAGGTGAGCCAACCAAAAGCAGAACGTCAAAAAGTTGCCTACCTTGCCTTCTTCGCCCTGATAATTGTCGACTGTGCGCAGCCTGACCTATAAACCCATGGTTCAGAACGAGACACTGCTTTCCAAGCAAAACAACATACACGATTCGTCACTTTGACGTGCTGGATGAAAGTGGTTTCACCCATGTCATCCTTGTCGCCTTCATGATCGTCGAGAGCAGCTTGATCCCGTTCATCAATCACGACCGCGACCTCGCCACCCAGCGCATCCCTCAGTCGAGCAAGTTGGCCCAAATACGCACACAAGACGACAATGTCGCCCTCCTCAGAGTAACATCCCTGTCTGTGCAAGTGTAAGCACACCCAACCCGGAATAGCACTCATGAAATAGCTCACCGGAGGAGGTATAGCACAAGGTCTCGAATCATCGCCACCTTGCATTCCGGACATGAGCTCGATCCTCAAGAAACCAAATGCCTCACCTCGTACGTGTTGTATTTACTTGCAGTGTCATCCGACCCGTCGTTTTCCTTGTGGTTGTGCGAAACAAAGAACACATTCTTCACCATACCACGAACGTCAGGGTAAGATTGGACGAGATCGTGATCCTGGAGTCCCTCGTAAAGTGTATTCCTAGCCATGTTCAGCGTGTGGAACAACTCTGACAATTGTCGTGGCACCCACCTGACAAGACTTGAAATTGTTGGTCGCATTCGTCGCTGAACGTCGATCCGAGACATGGGTAGACCGGACGTTGCCAAGCGCTCCATGAGCGACATATCGAATCGGTACAGCTTACCCCCACGTGAATGGTCCACGGACAGTGCTAAAGACCTGGTTAGGCAACCTATGAATGCGAGTGTTATAATGCAACATACAGAAATTGTTCAGCGTTGGACGTAGTTGAAGAGGATCGCCTATGAGAATGAGGTGCTCTATCGACGGGACAAGGCTACCCAACACGTGGGCCTCGAGCACCTGTCCGGCTTCCTCGACCATCAATACCTTGGGAGACAACGACTAGTTCAAAACATCAACGTCATAAACGAAACCCTTGGCGGGATGACAAACCTTGAGAAGTCTGCCGAGCTTGGCTGCACCTACAGCAAGACGTGTCAGTAGCGAAAACCACACGCATCTCACAAGTACCTGTCGTAGTACAGCCAATGATTTTGACATTCTTGAGCAAATCACGTCGCACCTGCAAAAAAACGTTCTCAGACAACACACATGGGCGGGTCTCGCACGACGTACCTCTTCCTTGATCTCATTGTGTTCCTGCACCTTTTCTGCATACTTTTTTCTCAAGCGCTCGAATTCGTCTTGTTGGTTTTGTTGCCATTGCTCACGTGCCTCTTCGATCCAGAATGCATGCAGTATTTGCCGTTCGTACCGGCTCATGGCCCAAACGTCGTCCCCATCCAACAATGCGTTCAAATCGCGATCGCCCAAAGGCATCACGGGAAGACTGTCCTCTCCAAGAGCATTGAAGAACCCCAAGGCATCATTGATATAGTTGGGCCTCGTCTCAGCGACAGGTGGAGCCAAGATAGATGGTTCAGGAGGCGAAACACCCTGCGAGTCGACGGCTGAATTCGAGGTATCGGAAGAGTTGGGAGTCGTCCACACCTCGGAGCTATCGTCCGACTTGTCGTCATCCATGGAAAAGTCGGCAGCCATCCACAGTTTCTCGGGTGGCACCTCGAAGCTATCCCCATCCGACGCGCCATCCTCATCTTCGGAGTCCGTGTCCTCCGCATCCTCTGTAGGTTCGGTAGTCAAAAGCTCAAAGCGGTTTGAAGGTCCTGGGTCAGCAACCGAGCTTCTCCCATGTCGGGCGTTGGAAACGACTGGAGCGGTAATCATCTCCAAAAACTCGAGGTCGCCACAGTCTCTCCAAAACGCATAAAAAGAAGTGTCCTCCTCCGAAACCTGGCCTCTCCGACCCTGCTTTTGCCACTTTCCTCCTTCAGAATCGCCACCCTGAAAAAGATCTTTGGAAACGCTGATCCACGAAGGCGGCGCTGAAAAAAAGACGTGGTGTTCCGGGTAGGCAAGTGAGATGTACTTGCGGATTTCCAATGAATCCGACTCGAAATCGATCTCACGTATGCGGTTGATCAATTTCGAAATCTCTTGCCCCACAGTCTGGAGTTCGTGATACTTGGAGGTGTATGCGGGCTTTAGCCGAGATTGTCCGGCGACCATTTCTCGTGTTTCGATCGAATATTCAGCGATGCGCTCTTCAGATGCACGAGAACCCAAGCGAACAATGTCTGTCGTGATGTCCGCATCGAGGACAGAACACAACATGTGATCGAGGGCGTGGTTGGTGAACGCGATCATCAAGATGGGACCAACATTATTGGCTACAAGCACACGCAGAAGCTCGACACCGGTGTAACTCTGAAACGAAACAAGTATCAATTCAACAAATTCACTGGCGACCAAGGAATGATCACCTTTCCTGTTCCGGGTGGTCTAAGCACGAGGTTAGCGACTTGGTTGATATAGATTCAGATCTCTGACTCACCCCTGAATCAATGCGACTTCGCTTGTCAATGTGGTAATCAGAGCGTCAGCCTGACTGGGATCAAGACGACTCGCCCGACGCAGTTCCGCTCTGACATGGTCAACTGAACGCTTGTCAGACACGCTCATGCGCAAATCATCCACCTCCGCCTCTCTATTGAACAACGACGACAACTGAAACGTGAAGCCAGGAAGGCATGTGTACTTGGGAGGGTCGATAGTGCAGGTCCTCAGATAACCTGGGGGATGAAACACGAGATAACGAGAGAACGGGATGATTTCGGGCTCCATCTTGAGTGCCTCGAGGAACGGCCGGATGGCCTCAAACATGACCGGCGATTCGACGAGCACCTTGATGTCATTGGCTGAAGACCGTCCACTCCTCAACTCTGAAAGAATGCGCAACTCTACCTCGCTGTCGAAAAACGCGACCCGGATCTTGATGCGAGTCCCGTCGTTTTGGACGTGGCTTGTCAAATCTGTGAGCGGACTTGCGATGGTGCCGAGGTGGACCGAAACTTGGTCGTCTTTCTGCCACACGAGGGCAATGAGTCCGCCTTGCACGAGTCGTTTTCCACTCATTCCTTTCCAAAAAGCGATGCGCGCGCCTGGTTGCGCAGAACGAGCTCTTCCTGGAGGCGCATCGATAGTCATGCCCATGGATATTCCCCGGCGATCGGGAACCAACGACGTGAAGGTGACGTTGGTGTAGACATTGAACATCAATGATTCATGGCTATCGGCCGCCCCGTGATATTTCCCTCCCCCTTTTCGAAGGATATCGCTCAGCTTTGTTTCGCGATGATATAGATCGCCTAAGTCGTCTTGTACGAGTTGCACAGCTTTGCGCAACGGAGCCCTAAATCCAGGATTAGGTGTTGTCCAAGCACACGCAAGTGACACCTACGTGAGCTCTTCTCTCAGGAGACGGAATTGAATGTCTAACAAGCGTTGCATAGAGTCCGCCGGAGCAGGATGTGGCGCGCCGAACAAGCTTGCTGGCAGGAACGGCTGGAGACGACACTTCAGTTCCTGGTGCGTCGGGGCGACACGAATGTCGTAAATCTCAACGAAATCGTTGTCGTGTCGGGGGCCCTCGGCACGTAGCTCTCCCGGGGGATCATAGCTTCCACGTAGCGCTGCGATGAGAGCGTCGCTTGAAGTATCACTCGAGCCGCCGAGTACGTTCTTGCGAGAATCTGTGCGTGTTTCCTTTCCAAGCTCACGATTGACGATAGACTCCAGACGCTTCACTTTCTCTCTAAGTGTGTCGACCATGAGATCACGAACGGGACCTGCGATGCCTTGAAAATTGTCAAATGTTGGCGGAGACGACGAAATTCCAGTCGACCACTGGTCAAACCAAATGCGAAGATTTGTGACCAGAGTGACAAGACGGGGGTACATTGCAACGGCGTTTTTGAAACGCACGAGGCACCTATCAACGTAAGATGACGAGGAGATTCGCAGGGATTCAAGGGCAACGTACTCATCCAAGACGCCAGCTATAGATGCGAATACTTGGGCACCCAACTGAGGAGGGTTCGGCAAGCTAGGATCGTTAAAAGAACGGCTGGCCATGATGACAGCCATGCTTTTCTCAATCGTATCAGCGAGTTCTTTGATATTCTGCAAAACTTCGGTGAAGAGAGCACTAGATCGCCTTAATCAGGCGCGAGCGCAGTGAATGATCCGTGAATCTTACTTGACTCGGGTGACGAGTGTACTCTTGACAACAAAATCAGACGATAAATACTGCGAGAATGTGAGCGTAGAGCATCGTGGAGAACACGTAACACTAACACGTAAAACAGGGAGAATTCCACGTTGGAAGGAGAGGAGATCGCGGTGATTGCCAGCGGTGGTGGATACCTGCGGCCAACGTATAATATCAATCAAACGGCATAGCCCGTTTTGCTGTAAGCGGGAATCAACGCGAGGTGTACACGACGATCAAGGTGCACATACCGACGCCATTGTTTGTAAAAGGAGCTGTCCGGAGATGCAATCAATATGAATCGTGATGGCAATCTACGACTTACTTGACCATCTTCCTGGGTCTAACAAATGACTCAGCATCTGCATCGTGAGACAGAAGGGAATGACCACCTACCCAACCTGTATTGGAAGCGGTCGCGCTATTCAAGGGCTTCAAGAAAGCATACACTTCTGGCGTCGATTTGAACCTAAAGACATCGGAAAGAAAACGTTTCAACGCATTGTGCGCTTCAGTGGGAGACAAGCAAGAAAAAGGATCCTGAGAAAAGAACCCGTCCGTTCCGCTGCCGTTCATCTTGGCCAGACCCTGCTCCGTCAAGAACGGGGCCACGCGCTGCAGGGCGGCAGATCGCGCCATGGCAGGAGGCGGGGATTTTGGTTTGTCTGTGTTCTGTGTGTGGGCGTAGCGACAGCCAAACTCGCGTTTGCAAGTTCCCTGTTCCCAATAGTACCTGCAGACGCCACGAGGCGGGGGATTCCCATTGGCGCTTGGATGTGGCGCACTCGGAGTGCTGCTGGGGGACATCGGTCGGGAAGTGTTGTTTGAGCTGTTGGGGTGTGTGTGTGCAAAAGTACAGTGGTTGCCTCTGTTGCAACCTGCTGGGGTGTTGAAGAAACGACATGGTCGAGACATTGAGAAAGCGTGTCGTGCACAGGAACGTGTCTTGTCTCCTATATATACCATGTGTTATGTAATACCTCATCTGAGCGAGCGTAGATCATTTCAGAGGCTGGAAACAACGTGGGCCGCACCAGGGAGTTGTCCTAGATTTGCACGACTTCCTGCCCCAATTCACATCGTCTTCAACCGTCGTGTACACGTGCGTACAAAGAACACATTCGCTTCAGTGGATAGAAATCCACGCTCAAAGATCCAAGGACACGTCGACAACCCCGCCCGTCGCGACGAGCGGGCACGTTAGTCGTGAACCGCGGGAAGAAACGCACCCATTGGTAATGCGGGCGGCCCCGCGCTGAACAGAGACGCCACGGCTGGCGCTGAATCGCCGCAGCGCGCAGCCGTGGCATGACAGTGTCACGAGTCACGGCTCATGTCGGGGAGAGAAGAATCAGAATATTAACTCTGCGTTGGCATTGGCGCATTCTCCATTGAACGTGGTCCGATTATGCTTTGTTTTCTACATCTAAAACTGGTTTTGAGACTAGTCTCCAACTGCGTGATACGGCCTCGGCAGGAGATTATTGGCCAAGCTCGGTGGACATGAAGCAAAGAACACTGCCATGCACCGCCACTCTGTGGTTAGAGGGCTCCTACTTCCAATCTACGAGCAACACATACCCGCATGCATCAGGCGCTCCAGCCTATTAGGATGGTATTTTCCATTGCACCCCCCGATGATCCACTCTTCCCGCACCTACGATCTTTGTATTGGAATGGCACAGCTACATATGTCCCGCTATACATTGCGGTCCCATCGTTAAAAATACTCCATCTCGATTTCCATCACCCGTCACTTCTAATTGTCAAGGCATGGGAATATTTGGATGCTTTTGGCGACTGCTGCCCACACATGGAGGTCCTTGTAGTTGATAACTTTTCCTGATTCCATGGCTGCAGCAATCTCCCGTCTAGTTTGTCGCTGGCCCATACTTCAACGGGTAGCTTGTTTGAGCGTTACCTTGAGCATGGATGCCATCTCGCACCTCTTCTATGTTTCTAGCCTGAAATCGCTAGAGTTCAGAGCGGAAATTAGCCTAGTCCGAGATATCTCGCATCTTGACTCAAAGAAGTTGGTCTTTTCGAGTTTGACAAGCCTGGACATCAGGTCCAGACTCCTAGACACCATCACCTCACTTCCTCACTATACTCAACTCCCTGCAATCGAGGCACTCAGTGTCACTACAGAAGGGTACATTTTGAGATGGGCTATTCAAGCATACTGGGCTGCCATTTGGGATGTGCGTATATCCAATGTCCTCACGCACTTGAAGCTCTACAGTACTGTCGAAGAAGAGGAGGAGGAGGAGGAGGAGGAGGATTCTTTTGACGAAGAGGTGCTTCCATGCCTCACATTGCATGATCTTCATCCTTGTACAGCCTTTGCTGAGCTCTGCAGATTAGAAGTCGACTTCGGGTGCCCTGTGAGCCTAACAGACGCTGACCGTCTCGAACTCGTGTCCCCTCACATGGAATACTTCCTCATCAATCGCGCATGGGGCTGGCAAATTGGTGTTGATGGTGGCGGAATCACACTCAGAGGACTCGTGCAACTGCTATGACAGTGTCCGTCACTCAATCGTTTGTGCCTCATCATTGACTCGCGGACATTCACAGAGATTCTGGAGGGATTGGATGTGTCATTCCCCCCATGAATACAATTGAAGATTGACCTTTTGGACTCATACATCCCATCCCAGTTCATTCAAGGCTTGGTGTCAGTGTTTGCAGTGCTTGGATTGGATTCTTCCATGCTTTCAGCCTAGGGCTTTGATTTTCAGGGAGAGCTTCAGCATGTGGGGATATGTGTGATGTGCTAAGAGAGCATCTTGAAGGCTTGAAAAAAGTCTGATGTAGTTGATATGTCCATCGTCTTTGTTGGCCTCGTTCTTGGTAAGACACGAAGTACATAGTTTGATTTCATTTCCGTTGTGATACAGTTTCCCTTGATGAAGTCAGAAAGATACGATATACCTTCTCGTTTGTTACTTAGCATTCGAAACAGACACTTAGCAGAGGTCAAATAATAAAGATCGAATCAAGGCAGTCCAAGACAACTCATCAATTGAACATAACATTCCAGATGACCCATTCGGCCCAACATTCCTCCCAACCACTACCGCCATCTCGCCTAAATCGAGTTCCATACTATGACGTTTGCCGGCGAATAGTGTCACAGCGTGTATGGGTAGTGCGCCAAAAGAGACGGTGCCGACGGACCCACCTGGCGTACTCAGAGAGGGCCTGTCTTGTATGTGACGCCATCTGCGCGACTCCGTGCAAGGCGTGAACAACGTTCCTGTCAATTGCTTCCTTCCCTTTATCGGATCTGGTCGGCCCCCTGTCGGTGAGTGACGTGGAGATGGCACGATTGTCGAGGAAATTCGCGCCTCTTTGAGACCACCTTGAAGTCGGACGGTACGGTTTGCTGAGACTATCTAGTCAGTATCAAACAGAGCCTGCCGAGCTGGGACCCCGACTTGACATCCCATACACGGACAGTGTCATCGTTCCAGCCAGAGCGTAAACAGGACGGATCTGACCGTGCTCATATGCCATTTTAGCGCGTGGAGTAGCGAGGCCAAAGTCCGTACGTCCCGCAACCAGACGGTGTTTTCCAAGAACCGCGGATCTGTGTGTCGTCGAGTGAGAGTGCGGCTGAATAAATCTCGTGTCAATAGTCGACCTGGTCAGCTGAAACGGACACAGGTGCCCTGCCACAAGAACTGATGGCCGATGATCATAAGTTGTGGAGGAGGGTGCTTGTCTGCGAGTTGACGTGACTTTGTCGTCTTGACGGTGCGTGCCAGCTTTTCCGTGCTCGAATGTGTTCATATACTGACACACTAGCCGACGAAAGTTGGGGTGCTGAAGATAGAGACTCATTGCAAACGCGTGTCGTCCACAGGAAGTGTTATGTAATACCCAAGTTGCCTAGTCCCACACCCAAATCTTCATACACCCTACATGGGACGCACAGTAGTGTCTAACCATTCCCCCATAGTCGTGCAATTTAAGTTTGGCTTACAGGATACGAAGAAGAAGGTACACACTCGCACGCTATTTGAAGATGTCGGGAAGCCTCTCAAGGATGTTGCTTGTCTGGCTGACAGCCTCACCTGCTTGTCCAGCGTACTGCGAGGCAAGCAGTTTTGATGCTTCCTTTCCGCGCAAGTATTTACACGATGAGTAGTTCTGTGTCATCTGCACAAAGCTGGTTGGGTGCACTGTGATCTCAGTGTCACTGGTGTGCTGTGGTTCGAAAAGGACAGGATCGGCAAGCTGATAGATTTCGATTATGCAAAGAAATTCGACTCTGAAACCACCTACAATGTTCGAACGGTGAGACGTATCTGATCTGGTCCACTGCGTACTCATAATCGGCAGGCACCAATGCAATTTATGGCAGTTGAGGTGGAATCTCAGTGCTACCTTTTCGGACCAGACCGCTATGATCGATCATGGCGCAACCCTCCGTTTCATATGAATTTTCTCCATGACCTCGAATCTGTGTGGTGGACTGCCATGTGGATTCTTTTTTGGCACACCGACATGGAATCACCTACTGCAACGGCCGAGGCCCAGCTGAACTGCGCTACCAAAGCTTTCCCTTCTAGAATCAATCACACATCACGCCTATTATTCTTTACTCAGCAAAGCAGACTACAGATAGCCTTCGAAACCCTCTCGTCGACATACAAAGAACAATGCAAGCCCTTTATATCTCATGCAGTGAAGCTGCAGGAACTCTACGCAAAAGCAGAGGAATCATATCCTGATATCTTGCTTAATGATGAGCTCATGGACGATGCACATACTAGAACGCTGGAGATCTACTCTTGTGTTATGGAGGCGCTCAAGGACTCCAACATCCGCTTACAACCTCTTCAGGTTAAAACTTGAGAGGGATGGTAAGACAGCGGAAGCTGGAAAATTGCTTGTCAGATTAATACGTGGTACATCCATCTTGTTCCTTCTCTAGCATCGAGCATGGTGTAGTAGAACGGCGGAAATGGTATGAAAACGGAATCAATTAGGCAAATGGATAATGGGTAACGGAGAAAGACTGATCGAGCCGCATTGTGCAGAGACGAACGGTCAATGGCACGAAACAATGTGGGCTGTTGCCAGGATGCGGCGTTGAGACTTGGGATCTGCGTCCTAGATTTGCATGCCTTCTGCCCCGATTTAACGGTGCCTGCAACCATCATGTACGCACGCGGTTTAGGTTACAAATTGAAAGAATACATTAGCTTCGGTGGATCGGTGGGTGGATGAATATGCATGATGATTCCTCCAGGTTCTCACCGAAATCCACGGTCAAAGTCGCTGCCACATTGCTCGTATGCACCACACACCTCCCGTCGCCCCACCCCGGAAACACAATCCCGGCCCATCATCTCCCACTCCACAACCTGGTGCTTGCCTGCCCCCGTCAGATTGACAGCCCGCCCATTTGACATCGACACCTCAAAACGTGCCCTCGAGCGTCGGCGCCACCGACTCCGCCGGCGCATTCGACGTACACACCCCCGAGACGAGCCGCCCCGGCAGGTCCTCGTACCGCACCTCCACCGGCACGTTGCTGCTGCGCACCTGCATGCCAAGCTTCCCGCGCCGTCCACGACGAGGGCGACCGCGGACGTGATCGATTTGGGCATGCCAGCCGTTTGACGAGTATCAAGGGGAGAGACGCACCCGTTGCTCGTGAGGGCGCGTTGTTGCCTGGATCCCCACATTGGACGCGCGCAGCTGCATGACAATGGTGCCACAGAGTCGGCGTTGGCGGTCCGATTAAGCTCGAGTGTTCTACAACTACACCTGGTTTTGAGACTAGCCTCGTGTATTCAACTGCGTGATGGCCTCGACAGCGGATTCTGTGGCATGCACAAGACCTCCTGGTCCCTTCTAGTGTTAGTGGGGGACATGAAGCAAAGTGTACTGTGCACTGCCACTCTGTGTAGAGTCGCCAAACAGTGAGTCAAGCTGGCAGCCACTCGCAGTCTACGAACATTACGCACATGCATCAGGTGCTCCATATCCCCAAGATTCTTCTTATTAGACTCGCCAAACTCAAGCTGCCCTCTTGTAATTTGTACGGTTTACCTCCTACTTGCAATCTACGAGCAACACATACCCGCATGCATCAGGCGCTCCATATCCCCGAGATTCTTCTTAATATATTTGGCCATTGCTCCACGGAATTACTTGCTGATCTGGCCGTGTTAGCAAGAACATGCCGAACATTCAAAGAGCCTGCGCTGGATGTGCTGTGGGAGGAGTTATATGACCTTTCTCCTTGAGCATGCTGTCTTCCTGAGGCTTGTTGTGTGGTTGAGCCAGCAGGTTATTGTGACAGGGATATCATTGACTCTGATATTTACCCCTTTCACCAGCTCTATTACTCATTCAGCAGACCCCAGAAAGAAGTAGAATGGAATACTCTGCAAGGCTACACCTGCCGTGTCCGATTCATATGTGCTTCCTTGGTTAAAATCACCAAGGAAACTATTAGGATGGTATTTTCCCTTGCACCCTTTGATGACCCACTCTTCCCGCACCTACAATTGTTGTATTGGAATTGCACAACTACATATGTCCCATTGCACATTGCAGTCCCATCATTAAAAATACTCCATCTTGATCACCTGCCGCTTCCAACTGTCAAGGAATTTTTCAATGCCTTTGGAGACAACTGTCCACACATGGAGAACCTTGTAGTTCATCACTGTTCCCCTCATTCTATGGATTCAGTGATTTCCTGTCTAGTTTGTCACTGGCCAAAACTTCAACGGGCAGCTTGTTCAAGCATTGTCTTGAGCATTGATGCAATCTTGTACCTTTCCTCTGTGTCTAGCCTGAAATTGCTGGAATTTACAGCAGAAAGTGGTGTAGTCCCAGATATCTCATCTCTTGACTCAAAGTTCATGGTCTTTTTGAACTTGACAAAATTGGACATTAGGTCCAGGCTCCTAGACACCATCACCTCTCTTTGCTGTATTTGACTTCCCACAATTGAGGCACTCAGTGTCACTACAGAAAGGTACATTTCAAGACAGGCTATTCAAGCATACTGGGCTGCTGTTCTGGAAGCATGTCCATACAATGTCCTCACTTGAAGCTCCTGGGTTCTGTGCAAGAGGAGATTCCTCTGGTTACACAGCTCACATTGGATGTCCTTCGTCCCTGTACAGCCTTTGCTGAGCTCTGTGGATTAGAAGTCGACCTCGAGTACCCTGTGAGCCTAACAGACGCTGACCTTCTCGAAGTCGTGTCTCCCCACATGGAATATCTCCTCATCAATCACCAGCGGGGTTGGAAAATTATTTTCATAATAGCGGAATCACGCTCAGCGGACTGGTGCAGCTGCTACGACGGTGTCCGTCACTCAACCATTTGTGCCTCGCCATTGACACACGGACGTTCACCGAGATTCCGGAGGGATTGGACGTATCATTTCCCCCACGAATGCAGTTGAAGATCAACTTTTTGGACTCGTACATCCTTTCCCAGTTCATCCCGGGCTTGGTGTCAGTATTTGCAACGCTCGGACTGCAGCCTTCCATGCTTACAGCTTGGTGCTCTAACCCTCAGTATGAGCTACTATGGAACCATGTGTTTGAAGGGCTAAGGGATCATCTTGAAAGAACTCCATGGTTCGAAATATAGTTTGCTACGTACTTCGTCTTTGTTGTCCTCTTCTCGGTGAGCCATGGACATCACAAAGTAGCTGGATTTCATTTCCATTGTGCGATACAGTTTTCCTTGATGAAGCGCGATATACCTTCTCGCGTGTGGGTAACGGAGAAGACTGATTTGAAAGATTTCTGCCAAACCAAATTCTTTCTCAAACGCATTTCAACTCCAGCATCTAAGTCCTTGAAAAGCGAATTGAAGAGGAGCGGGTCCACAAACGGCTGATCGAGCCGCATCATTCAGAGACGATCAAGTTCAATAATGCAGCTGGCGCGAAACAATGTGGGCTACCGTCAGGATGTGGCGTTGAGACTTGGGATCTGGATTTTAGATTTGCAGGGTGCCCCCGGACTCACGATGTCCCGGTTCATCATCTCCCGCTCCACAACCTGGCGCTTTCCTCCCCCCGTCAGATCAACAGCATGCCCATTTGACATCGACACCTCAAGATGTGCCTTCAAAACGCGGGCGCATTGGACGTGCACACCTCCGGCACGAGCTGGCAAGTCCTCGTACCGCACCTCCACCGGCACGTTGCTGCTGCGCGCCTGCACGTTAACGCTGCCCGGGCCGTTCCGCGACGAGGGCAACCGCAAACATGACCACGTCAGTCGTGTGACCAGCACCAAGGCGAGAGACGCACCCGCGCTGAACAGCGAGGTCGTCGCCTGGAGAGCGTTGGACGTGTATAGCCGCACGGCAGTATCGCGAATAGTGCCAGAGTCGGGGAGAGAAGAATAACTCTGCGTTCTCCAACATGGTCCGATTATGCTCGAGGTGTTCTACGTCTACACCTGGTTTTGAGACTCGTGTATTCAACTGCGTGATGGCCTCGACAGCGGATTAACCCCGAATTGCGCACGTGGTAGTGTGTGACATGAAGTAAAGTGTACTGTGCACCGGAAACGGTGGTGTAAGCTCCCCACGGTGGAGGGACATTGAAGGTATCGTACAACTCATTCGTAACCAATACAAGTTCAATGTCCACCACACAAAGGTTTACGTAACCAAAAATAAAAGCAGCGGGACACTCCACAACAAAGACGAAATAAGTGAGCGATCCAACACAAATGCATCCACTCAAGTCGAGCAGACGCGCATTGACTCTAGGTCCCCTGCAGAACACTTGCAGGAGGCGGCATGTTTGCGGTACGAGTCGAGGCGGCGCTGCGCACGCTGCATCGACGCCAATGCCTGCGCAACGGAGGAAGCGATGATTGCCACGACGAACAACCCGAACAAGATGGCGCTGCTGTCTAGCCCACGACCGTAGGACCTCGCGAGTGTCTCGGACGCCTCGTCGATCCCCCGCCGAACCGACCCAGAACCAGCCGCATCAGCCGCATTCCCAAACGGCCACTGATCCCCACCAGTGGGCGGGACAACGCACGTCACTAAACCATTCGCATCCGCGATTGACGGGTTGAATTCGGGCTGCATCGTTGACTGTTGGACTTTCGACGGATCGAGCACGAAGGGGGCGGGAGTTGGGATGGTCGTCATGGCGCAATTTTCGCTGCGCACACCGATGAAGGAGGTGTTGCCTACAAGGACGTTGTTCTCCACGGTGAAACCCTTGGCTGAGCTCACGGCGATACCATAGGCAAATGCTCCTGTGAACCGGTTGTTCTCTACCCTTCCACCGGAGCTGACACTTCCAGGATACCGGTTTCCGAACCAAATGCTAGGGCCGATCGCAATACCAATTCTATCGATTCGCATTAGA
>JBBPNZ010000372.1:0-21588 GCA_038091195.1 Phylloporus rhodoxanthus | reverse complement strand
CACCCGTGGTATCCATCCGTGGATCGGGCTGTTCGCCATCAGCGCCTGTGCTCGCACGACCCTCGACGGCGCGCGGTGGGAAGAGACTTGCGCCGAGTGACGTGTCGTCCCACGCGCGTGCATCATGCCCCGCGGTGATTGCCATTGCGTATGATCGCGGGAGCCGGTGCAAGTCTGATGCGCCATGTTTGACGCCGCCTCGTGGCGCGTGCGCCGGTGCAATGATCCCGCAAACAATGGGTGGTTCGGAATGGGTGTGTCGCCCCTCGTGGCGTCGGAATGTGGGGGGTGCGTGCCTAGATCATCTCACCAGGACGGTGCGGTGATGGCGCGTGTCGTTTGTGATTCCAGCGACCCGTCTTGTAAACCCGGTCACGATGTCGGCGTTGGGCTGACCGCCGGCGATCGAGTACTGATGAGGACCATGTGGACGTTACGGGGTGGCATTGGGTTGCCGACGTTGATCCATGACTGTTCTCTCGACCCGTTCGCTATCTGCGCCGATGCCTCGACAACACGTGTCGCCCGTTCTAAAAGCCGATTGTTGAGTGCATGTTTGCAAACGATGCCGCGGTAGGGGGGAACGGCTTGCGCCAAGTGATTTGTCGTCCCACGAGACGTACGTATTCATCACGCGGTGTCGGTGCGTATGATTGCAGGAGCAGGCGCGCGCACAAGCCTGGTGGTATGGGCCTTCCGAATATCGCATGCGCCGCCTCGTGGCGCTGGAGCATGGATTCAATCGGGGGCCAGGGGAAGAGAGATGGTACGTAGGGTAGTAAACAGAGGTGCTCGATGGCGTGTGTCGCTTGCCGACGCGCTTGAGTGCAGCGTGGGCCCTCTTCGCAGTCGACCGCACGAGGGTGGGGCCCAGCATGGTGGGGTCCATGACACATAAAATGAACATGACGCGAAAACTGACGTAGACGATGGAGTGAATCCATGCAAAAAGTGGGCTCGGGTATATACATACCAGCATGTGGACGTTCCGTGGAGCGTTGCCCGTGTGGTGGAGCGGCGTGATCGCGAGGGGGCTCCCCTGGTCTTGTCAGCCAACCTGGGGAGAACGTTTCGTTTGGATCATCGCATGATGCAATTATGAATCATGTCCACCCCAAACCGAGCTGTGCGAGTAGTGTACATACTTAGTGGTCTTGCGAAAAAAGTGACGGCACATACTCGTCATGACGTCCATATCAATCGGACGAACAAGAAGCGACAAAGTCGAAGTGTTCATGATGTCACTTGGGGATATATCTGGCTTTTCGGTTACCCAGGTATATTGAACATAAATAGGATGTTACGCGAGAATAAAGAGGGGTCAATTTCTTGAACCAAAGATTATGATGTCATTTTGACAGTGGTGGTCCCAAGCCACGAGGCTCGAATTTTCAGCGTAAATGTCCTATTCCACCACTGTGGACAAAGGTCGTCGATCAAAGGCGACAAGAACACGGGGTGTGCCCTATTTCAGGCAACGGCGTTCAGTATACGGACCACAGCAAGTTTTTTAATCCTCCTGGGTCCATGTCCTCGGAGCCGACAACGAGTAGTACGTACCAACGAGACAAGATTGGCATCTGTGCTGATTCGTAAAGAAGAAATGATATTCCAAGTTCATTAAGAGCGAAACAAATCACGGTACCTGGCACTGACATTTCCAACATGCACCCAGTGTGAATGGTACTCGAGTGTCGCGAGCGAAAGGCAGCAAAATGGCAACAGCACTGGGAATGAAAAAGGTGTCCTACCTGTTGCTGCTTCTGCGGATGGGAAATGATTCACAGCAGGGACAGAGGTGAGTGCGAGGTCACATTGGTTTGGGGCCAATGTGATGGCAGTGTCTACTGTGTTGCCATCCCCAAGGATAGCATGGATCGCAGCGGGGTCATTTGACGGCCAGGTGTTGGCTTGGGACGCGGCAACCTACGAACTCATTTTGGCCCACAAGACAGAAATATGCTATCGCTGACGTCGATTTTTCCCTTGACTCGACTCGACTCGACTCATCACTGCTTCCAGTAATGGAGTGGTCATCATCTGGGAGATCCCAGCGCGCAGAAAGGTTGGTTGCAGCCAAATACAGGAGATCGAATCGCAACACCGAGAAATATGGATGGCAATGGTCAACGCGTACTCACCAAAATCGAAGTGCATTCCATGGCCCCGTGGTCTCCTCTGGATCGATAACCACCCTCTTTGTTGTCACAAACTACAACAAAATCGTTGCATTCGTCGAGCCAACCATCTCGGAATGACTAGTTCCTTTCGAGTCTCGGAGCGAAAGGACGGTCATCCATTGTGTACCCGCGGCGGGAAGGCTGACCTTTTGTGTCTACCAATGAGATATCGCTGGGATCGACGCCTGGGCCGAATAAGTTTCTAACTAAACCTGATGAAAGTCTGCTTCCCTGGATAGTAACCACAAAAAATGGATTTCAACCAGACGCACAATAATAAGGCCGGGGACGAGCGAACGGGTTGATGCTCGAGACGTTGGAAGGCACATTGAGCGATATTCGCGAGTGCTCGATCACGCTGTTGACAGTCTTTGAGTGGACAATAAGGACAGCGAGTAATAGCGACCGAAATGAAGTGTAAACACCGAATACACGAGGTGAGGCGTATTTGAGGGAGGGGCAACATGTTTATCCACGAACTACACCTTCTCCGTTGATTGCTTGTTTTCAACGTCCATGTCGACGACGAGCGGTGCGTACTAACCATATTACACTGCGTTGGTGCTGAGTGTTTGAGAAGAAATTCCACAACTCTGTGAAATTGACGTTGGTGACTGGGTAAAGGCGGCGGCATTTACAGCAAACGGCGAGTATCTCGTCGGTGGCACTATCGAGGATGTTCGAGTGTGGCGAGTGGCGGATGGCAAACAAGTAGCGACTATGCCAGTGGAAAGGGGCGTGGTATGTGTTGCTGCCTCAAGAGACGGCAGATGGATCGCAGCGGGGTCGTACGGCGGCGGGGCGTTTGTTTGGGACACGGCGACCTACAAACGAGTCTTTGCGCAGGACCGGACTGGATCCAGATTCATCGACGATATCGATTTCTCGCCCGACTCGACTCGCCTCGTCTCTGCGGATGGCAGTCTCAACACAACCACCATTTGGGACATCGCGGCATGCCAAAAAGTGCGAACACTGCGACTCGAGAATTGGGTCCACGCAGCCAAATACTCTCCACAAGGCGACCGAATCGCAACAGCTACTGGGAAATCCGTCCGGGTCTGGGATAGCAATGATGGTCGATTACTTGTCGACGTAAAAGTGCAAGGGAAATGTCTACTCTGGTGCAACAACGTCCTCTTTGTCCAAACCAACGACGGCAAAATCAAGCAAATCAATGCAGCCACCGGGTCAACCGTCTCGGAGTGGTCAGTCCCTGGGGCTGACTACAGGTCGTGCATTGCCCTGCCGCAACACGGAAATTTCATAGCTTGCTCTGCAGGGAAAACCATCACCTTCTGGGACACCGCAACATACTCTCAACTCAGTCTCAACCCACACACCCACGACATACTTTCGTTCGCATTCTCTTTAGACAATTCTCTTCTTGCAATTGCTGTAGGGTCAAAAATTATCGTTAAAAAGCTATTCCCATCCGTCTCGGTACGTTCCATGTCGTGTCTTTAATCCATCTTTACTACATCTCAGTCTCACTTCACATTCCAGGAACCAGAACTTGACATCGACAGCGCTGCACTCAACGCATGGAAACACGGTCAGCTCACGAATGCTGAAACATTACTCTCTGCGGCAATCCCAACGTCGAAGAATATGGCCCATCTTGTACTCGCTAGTCGAGCTCTTGTTCGGGCTCGCTTGGGACAGTGGGACGTAGCGCTCATCGATGCAAAAGAGGTGCATGTTGTTCCACTCTCACATACATGGATGCTGACACTGTTTTAAACCAAGTCCATAAAAATTCAGCGATCTTTCGTTGGCTACGTTGCAAAGTGTGTGGCCCTTATCGGAAAGGGGGAAATGGACAGTGGATGTCGGGTGTGCGATATTGCGTCTCTCCGTTTCCCTTCAGATCATATTTCTCTTCTTCTCATCAAGGTACGTAATTCTGCTCAACCTTGGTCCTCTTTCAACTCCTTCCCTCCTCAGGCTGTTGTCCTCTTCATGGCCGGAAAGCATGTCGATGCGATGTCACGCTTGAATGACCTCTTCATTGACAGCACTGACATGTGGGCGGATCCTGCGTTATTTGTAATCCAGGTACTGAAACATGTCCTTATGTCTGGTAGCGTCACTACTGATGTTTTCAATAGGCGTATATGCACCTTCTCCTTGGGAACTCGTATATGGAGAGCAGTGACTACGAGCATGCCATTCAGTCGTTTGAGGATGGAGCGCGAATTCAACTGGGTAACGGGACTCGTCGACCACCGCTCATAGTCTCATTGGTATACCCCTAATTCTCTCGCCATGCATCGACATTGATCCCGATTTCTTACAGATCTCTGGGTGGAGATTTGATGACCTTACGATCACAATCCAACAACGCCTTTGTGAAGCCCTCTTTGCAGCGGATCGCATCAAGGAGGCTACCGAGTCGGTATTGCGCATGATGGATCAAGAGATCAACATGACTGAGCTCGTCAAGACGTGGATTTCTGGTGAGCTAATATTCTATCTCCCCTGCCAATTATGCGACTCCGACGTGACCATCTTTTATCAGACTTTAAATATCGTTGCAGCGGCAAACTAGAAGACCTCGGGAACAGTGCCCTGAATGCTAAGCAATATGACGAGGCGGTCTCGCAGTATACGGCGGCGCTGTCGCTAGACCCTGCTATCCCGCAAGGCCTGCTGATCAAGCGAAGCAGTGCATGGGTGGGCAAGGGTGCACGGCAGGATGCCCAGAATGACGCGAAGGAATGGGCGAGATTAATGCTAACGTCTGGCTCGTGGAACGATGCTTTGGCTGCTGCCGTTGACGTGAGCGTTCTCTTGCCTTGTGTCCTTTGTACGCCTGACCTTTGTTTCTCGTAGATTACGCTCGAAAGATTCACAATCTATCGTGCTGTATGTGAGCATCTCGAAACGACCGGTCATGTTGCAGACGCAGTTGCATGTTTCCACCAAATTTCGAGTGAACTACCACAGGAAATAGATGGGGAACAAGCAAATTGGATTCATGGTGAGTGTCCACGTACGGAGCCAAGGCGTCATCCCGATCATCCTCTATCAGACTTTAAATCTAGATGCGGCAGCAAACTAGAGGCCCTTGGGAATAGTGCCTTGGATGCTAAACAGTACGACAAAGCGGCCTCGCAGTATACGGCTGCATTGTCGCTAGACCCTGCTAGCCCGCAACAACTGCTGGTTAAGCGAAGTAAGGCATACGTAGCAATAGGAAAGTGGGAGGATGCTTCGAACGATGCAAATGAAGTAGCTGATTTCAACTCGTTCATGTTCGTCCACGCTCATGGGGACTGTTCAGGTAATCAAGCTTGACTCATGCTCCCCACTTGGTTACGAGAGAAAGTATGCAGCGCTACTTGGTATGGGACACCATGATGACGCAACAGACGTATTCGAGTTAATGCTCTCGAAGATGTCAGAATCATCTGATCCAAAGACTCGTGGTAAGGGTAATCACGTCATACTGATATTCTTTCACTGATATCCTGTTGTAGAGCGATCTCGCTACTATGTTCGGCCGGAACAGACAAGGGAAGCAATTCATACATCTATCCAGAATGCCATTCGCGATTCGCCATTGGTGCTCATCAATGCCGTATCTGGTCGTCTGTGCAACAAATCAGAGCAAGCTGCCGCATTCGAGTCGACCGCAGGCTTTACGACGCTCATCCTGTCCATGACCACACACATTGATCATGATCTCATTGACCAAGTGGTTGGGGAATTCTACCGTTATGCCACGTTTTCGCACACATGGGAGGGCAATGAACCTCTGTATGAAATGGTCATCAAAACTGCGGTGCACGATCTCGCAGTGTCTCCCACACATAACAAGCTACAAATGTTCTGCAAGATTGTGCGGGATGAGGGGTTCAATTGGGCATGGAGCGACACATGCTGTATCGACAAAGGGAATCACTTCATACTCCAAGAAGCCCTCGTCAGCATGTTTAAGTGGTATGAGGGGTCTGCGATGACCATCATCTTCCTCTACGATGTTGACCGACTGGCGGAGCTTGGCGCTCTGATAAGGAGCAAATGGAACTCGCGAGGGTGGACCTTTCAGGAATATCATGCATCAAAAGTCGTCCGAATCTACACCAAGGATTGGACACCATACTTGGGTCTCACAAACTACAACCACAAGGAGTCACCTGAGATCATCTCGGAGATGGAGAAGGCAACAGGTATCTCGATGCAATCATTGGTGGCACTCCGCCCTGGGCTGAAAGACATACGGGAGAAGCTTCGTCTGGCCTCGACACGACAGACGACACGGGTCGAGGATGCTGCCTATTCGTTACTCGGAATTTTCTCAATGACCTTACCAGTCACATATGGTGATGGAGACAAGGCACTGGGGTGACTCTTGTCTCAGTTACTCATGAGCTCGGGGGATACGAGCATCCTTGCATGGTGTGGGAAATCTGGTAGCTTCAACAGCTGTCTTCCGACCAATATTGTTGTGTTCAGCCAGCCTTTGACCTCACACATTCCACCAGCCATTCCTGATACCGAGATGAGAACAATCGCTGCGGGGCTGCGTGCTTCCTCACTTGATCTTAACCTGGTCACAAGGTTATATGACCAACTGAATGGGCTGTCCCTGCTGTTCTTTGTAGGACAGTGGATGAAGCTTCCATGCCTTGCTTTCAAGATTGACCTTCTACCTACTTCTCAGAGGAGAGGGATAGAGCGCGTCTTTCGCGCACAGGCTGGTATGCTTGGGGTTGTGGACATCAAGACTAACCAAGATATCTCCCAACTGGATTCTCTATATCTTGTCAACCCTTGGATCGATTTTCTTCTCGACAGACAACATCTCGGGAACATAATAGAGACAATGCCTGCAGAGGACGTGGATGACAAGCCTTCTGTTCTGGGCGAATTTCCGTCATTCCCTGGCCCTTCGAACACTACATCCCCCCAAACACGAGCAGCTCGGCTAATTGGTCGCCTTGGACGGTTTGGTGGACGGCCTACCCTGGATGCTGTATCGCTTTTACCACCGTCCACCGTACAATTAATTGCCAGACTGCGGCGACCGTTTGGCGCGCTCTTACTCGCATCCACTCGACGGAACGTGGCAGAATACAGGAGAATCGCTACGGAGAGTTTGATCACGGTCCGGGTGGAAGAGATTACGTCGGCGACGTTGAGCGAATTGATACAGGGTGTACGCGTGCTGGACGTGCTTTGATGCTTTCACGAGATTTTATCTTGTTTTCTCCATCCATCTCCTCTACCGTTCTGTGACTTTCGTTCTTTGCACTAGGTGTCAAGTACTGTGGTTACCTTGTAACTTTGGAAATGCTCGCTAAGGCAGTAAGTTAAAAATCACAAAAAAGGAAGTGACGAGTTTGTTCCCACACTTATGGGGGCCTTGTAAACCATTAATGTGGTCATCCTTCCACCCATCTCCCCGGTAGTCTGGAACAAATTTGGTGCTCTTTCTGGTAAGCCTGCAGCCCGCCCATTTTGTTTATGCCCACGGACCACACCTTCCCCAGTTCTTCTCTTGATAATTATAATAATTGCTTGTTAGTAATGTCTATACAGTCCTCAACGAGTGGTGCGTCTTGACGAGATAAAGCTTCGTTAGTGCTGATAGTCAGACAGGACATTCTCGCTACATTGAGATCGATGCTGGTCACGAAGTGTATGCAGTGACATTTACAGCGAGCGGCAAGTATCTCGTCAGTGGTAGCAATGAAGGTGTTGGAGTGTGGCGGGTGCGAGACGGCGAACAAATGGCGAAGATGCAAATGAAAGACAGCGCCCGATGTGTTGCTGTCTCCAAGGATGGCAGATGGATCGCAGCGGGGTCAGGCGACGGCGAGGTGTTGGTTTGGGACGCAACAACCTACGAACGAGTATTCGCAGACAAGACGGGGATCTCAAGCACCGTCAATGTCGTCTACGCTGTTGATTTCTCACCGGATTCAACTCAACTCGTCGCTGCCTCCAGCAATGGCACAGCGACGGTCTTTGACATCGCAGCCAGAGAACAAGCACGAACGTTCCACCACACCACCAGGTGGACCCTCGTGGCTAAGTACTCTCCGCGGGGTGACAGAGTCGCAACAGCCAGCTCGGATTCCATTCGAATCTGGGATAGTAAAGATGGTCGCTCACTCGTCGACATCAAAATCCTGGAGAACCCGTGGTATGGTCTCCTCTGGTTCGACAATTACCTTCTTGTCGTCGCCAATGACAGCAACATCAAACGAATCGATACATCCACAGGGTCAACCATCTCGGATTGGTCTGTTCCTCATTCTGACTACACAGCATGCATTGCTCTGTCGCAACATGGGGAATATGTAGCATACTCTGCAGGGAATGCCATCAGATTCTGGAGCACCTCGACACACACCCAGCATCATTTCACCGCACGATATAACGACATATGTTCAATCGCATTCTCTCCAGACGACCAGCTTCTTGCAATCGGTGCGGAAAAAGGCAGAATCGTCGTAACAAAGCTATCTTTTGTCAGGGTAAGTTCCGCATCCTGTGTTCCTTCACCTGGAATACATCCGCCTATGCCTCGCATTTTAGGAACCGGAAATTCGTATCGATAGTGCGGCGCTCGATTCATGGAATCACGGCCAGCTTACCGATGCGGAAACGTTATTGACAACGGAAATCCAGATGACTCAGAGCATGACTCATCATGTACTTGCTAGTCGAGCTCTTGTACGGGCACGCTTGGAACAATTGGACGCCGCAATTGTGGATGCCGAAGAGGTGTTTGTTTCACTTCTTTTACATGCATGGACACTGACATCATTTTGCACCAAGTCCATCAAAGTTCAGCCATCCGTCATGGGCTACATTGCCATGTATGTAGCTCTTATCGGCAAGGGGGAAAGGGACAAGGGATTCCGTGTGTGCGACATTGCGTTCCAGGACTTCCATTCGGACCATGTAACCCTTCTCCTCCTTGTCAAAGTGCGTCTTTTGCAATGGAACTTGGTTCTTTCTCAACTTCGTCTTTCTGTCAGGCGGTGGTCTTGTTCACTTCTGGAGAACACAACGATGCGATATCACGTCTCGACGACCTGATCACTACCGTATTTTTCAACTCAACACTACACGTAGTCCAGGTACGTGAATGTTGTGTTATCACAGAGCAGCGCCACCCTGATGTTTTCAATGAGGCATATATGTACCTTATCCTTGCGAGTTTGCACATGGGAAAGGGTGACTACGAGCGTGCGATACAATCGCTTGAACATGCCCGAGTTAGACTGGGTGATCGCACGGATCGACCTCCATTACTGGTTTCATTGGTAAGTTTCCTTCTACCATTTCCGTCCTCGAAGTCATTCATCACCTTTTACAGATTTCCGGGTGGAAGTTTGACGAGCTTGCAATCACCATCCAGCAGCATTTTTGCGAAGCCCTCCTTGCAGCGGGTCGCACGAAGGAGGCTGACGCATTTATCCGGGGCCTGCTGAACCAAGAAGCCAATATGACCGAGCCAATGAAGATGTGGGTTTCTGGTAAGCTATTGTTCCATCTGTCCTTCCACCACAAATTTCTAAATATCACTACAGATTTCGTGCAACAATGTCTTCAAACACAGAAAAAGATTGACAACGCAAGCGGAGCTACCGTCAGCCCCATCAATGTGCAGGTGCCCCAGGAGACGTCCCGTGTATCACACCCTACCCCTACGCCATTGTCGAGAGAATGGGCGAGATCGAGACTGATGACTGGTTCATGGAAAGATGCCTTAACTGCTGCCGTTGGTGTGAGTATTCACTTGCTTTAGTATCCATCGTGTGGCTGACTTTCCTTTGTCCTGCAGTCTATGTTCCCAAGATTCATGATCTATCAGGTCCTATGTGAGCATCTGGAGATCACCGACCAGTTGGCAGACGCAGTTGCATGTTTCCTTCAAATGCACAGTGAATTGGCACAGGACGTAGAGCAAGCAAATTGGACTCTGGGTGGGTGATAATGTACATGATATAGGAGACAATTGTGACTATTTTTATCCAGACTTTCAGTCTCGATGCTGCAAGAAACTTGAGGTCCTCGCAGATACTGCCATGGATGCTGAACAATACGAGGAAGCCATCTCGCAGTACACACTTGCATTGTTGCTTGATCTTGCTGGCCGACGCGACTTGCTGGTTAAACGAAGCAAGGCATGTGCGAAAAAGGGCATGTGGGAGGATGCCTTGGACGACGCAAATGAGGTAGCTTGTTCTCCACTCATTCAGTTTCATGCATCTTAATCGACACTCTTCAGGCAATCAAGCTCGATCCGTCCTCGCCGTTGGGTTACGAGAGGAAGAAAACAGCCCTATGTGGCATGGGACACAGCGGTGCAGCAGACGCGTTCGAGACAATGCTCCTGAAGATGTCTGAATCATCTGATCCGGAGACTCGTGGTGAGGTTCATTACACCGTCTTGATGTCTTTTTGTTGAGATTCTCTTGTAGAGCGATCCCGTCATTACATTAGACCAGGACAGATGAAAGAAACGATTCGTACGATCATCCATGATACCATCCATGATTCCCCGCCAGTGCTCATTAACACCACTTCTGGTCATCTCTGCGGTAAAACGGAGCAGGCCTCTGCATTCGAATCAACACGATCCTTCATGGAGCTCGTCTCGACCATGACCACAGTAATTGATTACGCTAGTATCAAACAAGAAGTTTCGAGATACTTCCGTTATGCCACGTTTTCGCACAAGTGGGAGGACAATGAACCTCTTTTTGAAAAGGTCACCCAAATTGTGGTGTATGATCTTGAAGAATCTCCCACTCATGACAAACTAAAAATGTTCTGCAAGATCGTACGAGAGCATGGATTTGATTGGGCATGGAGCGACACATGCTGTATCGACAAAGGGGATCACTTCATACTTCAAGAAGCCCTCGTCAGCATGTTTAGGTGGTATGAGCGCTCTACGATGACGATCATCTTCCTCCGTGGGGTAGACCGACTAGCTCAGCCTGGCGCTCTGACAAGAAGCATATGGAACACGAGGTTGTGGACATTGGAGGAATACCACGCGTCAAAGGTCGTTCGGTTCTACACCGAGGACTGGACTCCGTACTTGGGTCTTGACATCTACAACCACAAGGAGTCGCCAGAAATTATCTCGGAGATGGAGGAGGCAACGGGTATTTCCGCACAAGCATTGATGGCGCTCCGCCCAGGTTTGGATGACATCCGTGAAAAGCTTCGACTTGCCTCCACACGACAAACGACACTGGAGGAGGATGCAGCATATGCATTACTTGGGTTTTTCTCCATTTCCATACCGATTACATATGGAGAGCGAGACCAGGCCCTTGGTCGACTTTTGGCACAGTTGCTCACGAGCTCAGGGGACGTGAGCATCATTGCGTGGACAGGTAGATCCAGCAGTTTCAACAGTTGCCTTCCAGCCAATACTACTGTGTTCAGTCAGCTTCCGACCTCGCACATTCCGCCTCCCCTCACCGATGCTGAAATGACAACAATCACCGCCAGATTGCGTTCACTCAATCTCATCCTGGTCACAAGTTTGTATGACCGACTGAATGAGCTTCCTGTACTGGCATTTCCGGGACAACGGATGAAACTCCCATGCCTCACGTTCAAACTCGGACGTGTATCAGCCTCTCGAAATGGGCCAGAATTTGTTTTCCGTGCACAGACAAACGCACTCGGAATTGTGGAGATCAGGACTAAGCAAGACATCTCTCGATTTGATTCTCTATATCTCATTCATCCTTGGATTGACTTTCTTCTTGACCGACAGCCTGTCGGATGTGTAAGAGAGTTGATATCCGAGAATACGGATGACATGTCTTCTGTGCTAAGCGAATTACCATCCTTCGCTGGCCCTTCCAATATTATTATGTCCACTAATATTGTGTCCACCAATATTGCGTCCACCGATGTTACGTCCACCCGAACAACACGAATCGCACGGCTCATTTCTCGCCTTGGGCAGCTGTTTGGAAGAAGGCTTACCTCACGGGACGCTGCCTCTCTTCTATCACGTTCGACTCTGTTTGGAAGACGGCCTACCGCAGACAACGCTCCCTCACTTCTACCACCTTCGACTATGTCACCAGTAGAAAAACGGACGCGTGTTCTTTACTTTATCACTCGATTGAAACAACCATTTGGTGCGCTCTTACTCACGCCAACTCGCCGCAACGTGGATGAATACAGGAGGGTCTCCACAGAGAATTTGATCACTGTTCAAGTAGAAGAGATCACGCCGGTGATATTGGAGAAGCTTATACGGGGTGTACGGATTTTGGACGTGCTTTAATGGTTCACAAGATGCATTCTCTTCCTTTCTTCTGCCATCATTTCAGAACGTTCTGATCACCGCTTTGATAAGTGTCGCATAAAAGAATTTTATGCTTCTACGTAGTTACTATCCTGCTGATGTCCGTAGAGTGCAAAGGTCTATCTGTGTCGCTTATCGAATCCTGCATACTCGTCCAGTAACACCATCACACTCTGGAGTACCCTACAAAAGCAAGATGACCGTGATAAATTATTCATCTTGAACGAGAGTCCCTGAGACTACAGTACCTCGATCCCTTCGAAATTATCTATCAAGTCCGTCAACGGTGCCTCTCCAGGAATCCTAACCATGATCAAGCTGTCAGCTGCTACTCGCTGGTATCCCTTTCTCGACACCTTCTCGAGCAAGAGCGCGCCGAATCGCTGCCTCAGGCGAGCGACCAAGCGGAGTGCGCGCGTCGTCTCGTCAAGTCCATTCTCACCACGCGAGTGCTCTTGGTCGAGCAGCGTGTGAATCCAGGGATGAACGAGATAGTGATTATTCTCCACGTTCAGTTTCCTCGCTGTTTTAATCTCGATGTCACCAAATGTGCGAGTAGTTGCACGATAAAGCTTCCCGTCCGCCTCTGATGACAAGAGCGTAACATTAGAGATGGGAAAACTAATGCAAGGAAGCTGCAGCCGCTGTGAACCAGGGGCCACTACCAGCTTGAGCTTGCTTCGTTCATATAGCCTCGTGGCGAGGGAGAGGTCGGGTATGGATGATCGCAGGCCCATCACTGTCTGCTCCAGTTCACTGGTTTCCATATATGGAATATGTGGCGGCTCGAGTGGGTCGTAGACAGTTAGATTCAAGGGTAAACAGCTATTGTAGCCATTTGGAGGTCCCGTCCAAGCAAGAATGGTAATATCTTGCGATTTTGCGAGAATGAGCTCCAAAAATCGGCCAACAGTGCGGGTGCCCTCGCCATACAAGATTGGAATGGAGACGTGAAAGACACCTAATAATGAATAGGCGATGTCTTCCACGCGCGACGCTTCACGCTTGGACGCCATATACAGTTTTTCGCGAACCCTCTCGTGGCTAGGTTGAGATACAGCCAGCCGCTCGGCAGAAAGCTTTGACACTTGTTCCATCTGCGAGATAATGCTAGGTTCATCTTTGTGGTTTTCGAGCGTTAACCCAGGGTAAAGTTTCCAGTCCTTCGTGTAGAACTTGATTGTTTCAGCAGCTACATATTCCTGGTATGTCCATGCCCGCTTGTTCCAGATGCTGTTCTGCAGGCTAACATCCTGCGCCTGCGACAAGACATCTTGCGATGAAACATCCAAAAGGTAGACAATCGTGAGGGTCGATCCACGGTACCAAGTGAACATGGCGATGAGTGACTCCTGCAATACTACATTGTTTTCTTGGTCAATGCAGCATGTGTCACTCCACGCCCACCGAAATCCGAACGACTTCACGATCGAGCAAAACATCTTTAACTTTACGTCTCCGGCCATATCTTTGAGTTTGTACACCGCGACATTTTTGACATCCTTGTAGCGGGGCTCGTTGTGTTCCAGCCATTTGTGTGACAACATCACATATTGGTAGAATTCTTTCACCTCCTTCCGAATACGTTGATCATCTACCTTGGTCGTCATAGATGACACGAGTTCATCGCAGATTGAATCTGCCTCGAATGCTTTTGCTTGTCCTATCTTGTCAAGCAACTGACCGGTGCTAGTGTCAATGAGCACCTGAGGCATCTGGGAGAGGGTCGTGTTGATGATTTCTCGAATCTGGGGTCGCGGGTCGGTATACTGAGCACGAAGATCTTCCAATCATGTCAAGGAACAACACGGGTGATATCAACAAAGGAGCTCACCACCAACACGTTCGTTTGGCAGTTTATTGAGTTCTGATAGCATTATATCAAAAGCCGCAACGGCTTCCTTGTAATGTCTAGCCCCATGCAACGCTGCATGCTTCTGTTTGTGGCCATGATGGGATGACGGGTCCAGTTTGATCACCTACAAACCAGGTTACTAACGTTGTCTGTGACGCCAAGATACGAACCTACCTTATTAGCATCATCCAATGCATCTTTCCATGATTTCATCATAATTCGTGCTTCGGCACGCTTGATTAGAATGTCCACGCGACTCTGCAGACCAAGGGACAATATGGTCGAGAAGTGTTTGTCAGCTTCATTGTAGTTCTTGGCATCCATAGCAATGACAGCAAGATCTTCTAACTTCTCTGAGGATCGGAGGAGAAATTCTGCACCGGATGTTCAGAAACGCTCCCACAGCATTGCTCAGCAACTACTCACTGCGTTCCCAATCCGCTCTCCCATCTTCAACACTCGCGTCCAGCGTGAGCTCAGTCTGCATTTGTCGGAAACACTCAATCGCGTCCACGACGCGATTATACTTTTCAAGAACGCTGTCGCATACTACACAATAAATGGTAAATCTCGGGAGCTTGAACTAGTAATATATATCAACATCTGAGGTCAAAGTGTCATGAAAGGCATACCTCCTTGGCACCTTCTAATGCTTTACTTGTTGATCCATGAAGCAATGCTGTGCTTGCCCACTTCTCTAAGAGAGTATTTGGACTTGATGGATCAAGGTTCAATGCAGTTGTGTAGGCGGCCAGTCCTTCCTCATGTTTCTCAGTCCTCGATAATTCGTCTCCGTTCTTTTCCAGTGAAGTAATGCATTTCTTTGTAAAGCCTAGGCATAGTAATTGATTACCATTTTCTGCTCCATGACGAGGAACTGTACCTGAAATCCAGTCATTGATGATGGAGTCAGCTTCCACGTCACCACCGGTGGACCGCGTTATCTTGAGGAGGAACTTTGCAGCACGAATGAAATAGCCATCGGCGTACAGCGATTCACATTCATGTTTCCGATGGTAAGCACGAAGAACCTTGGTGAGACTGCCAACGGTCTGCTGGGAATTGGCAAGTTCGACGCCAAGTTTCTCTAAGGTGTCATTGGCGAGTCGTTGAGTTTTAGCAAGGTGATCACGGAGTCCTTGTATTGTTTTCTCGAGATGTACTACCTTGCTGTCTGGTGAATGCGGAAAACCAAATAGTCGGGGTTGACAAAGAAAATACAAAACTTAGTGTTTTTCATGGCAAGATCCACGTTTGGTGACATACTGGTCTCGTCCAAGGCACCTTCATTTTGCGTAGCTATGTCTTGGGAGTCAGCAAGCTGGACTTTGAGTTGTTTGATGGTTTCCTCGCGTTCGGCTATCAATACTGATAGATAATCGAGAATATGTTATAGAGCCAGGATGATGGTGAGAATGAACGCACTTGAACGGGCATCAAGGTCTGCACGTAGTAACTCAATAGTCTCATTCAGGTTATTGACCTTATGTTTAGTTGCGTCTTGGAAGTTCCGGACGGCATCATCGAGATTTGAAAAATCTTCGCGTCCTGAACCTTGACGTTAGAGAAGTGGAGAAGGATGCCAATAAACATACCTGAGCGTTCATTGGTATCATGTGTACGGAGGGAGTCAATTGTTTTTTCGAGATATGCTTCAGTCCTTCTGTATCGGACTTTGAGCCTTTTCTGTTGCAACAACGAAGGGGATTGAGAGGATGTTGGGATTTCGATGCGGACCCACTTACATGGTCATCAACGTAGGGAGAGGGCAGAGTGTAGAGATTACACAGGGTTACCCCTGATCTTGCAGATATCACGAGATCGTAGTTTGCAGAGATGGCCGTAAATTCAGCGTGAGCGGGATGGCGAATGACATCACCAATTTGCTGGCGTGTAGAGGTGTCCCAGAGTGAAACTAACGAATCTGCGCTGGCTGCGATGAAAGCGCCATTATTTGCCAGGGAGATGCACCTGGGTTCATTCGTACTGTGAATGCGCCACGAGAGCCTTGTCCATGAGGGAACATCAAGATGGTGAATGTCGCCGTCCGAAGACAGTGCATAGAGTTGTTTGCTGTCGCTAGCCCAGGCGACCGAGATGACGCGGATCCCAGGAAAGTCGGCGGGGACGTTCCAGCCATTCTTGCTGTCAATGTCATAGATACGAAAACTTGACTCCGAACCAGTAGCCAACAGGCAGCTGTCAGGTGAGAACTTAACCGAATGAACGGGCTTGTCTTGGGTCAAGTCGAACAGTTGTCGGCCAGTGTCGAGAGACCAGAGACGAATGACAGTGCCTGATACGCCCGCGATTTTCTTTGTATCTGAGGATATGTCCAACGCTGCCAACCCTTCATTGCACGCTTCAAGTTTGAAACTGTTGACCTTTTCGCGACTCTCCACATCCCATACTGCCACTTCACCACCTTCCGTCCCACTCATGATTTGCTTTCCGTCTTGTGAGACTGCAATGCTGCAGACGGTATCCCCTGCATCCATTGGTGTCCCCGCCTCTTTCCCGTCTTTCACCCTCCAACAGCGAATCTTCTTTTCTTTGCCACCGCCTACGATGTGTTCCCCATCAGCGAGGAATGCGACTGAGCATATCTTATGTTGGGTAACAATTTGGATCGGTCTTTGCTCAAAAGTGCCAAACGACTCGCTCGCATACGTAGGCTCTTGGGTCCTTTTTCAGTCTTACACTTTTGGTTGCCTGAGGCGCTTTTCTCACCTTCGATGCTTTTGGCCTCCCCTTGCGGACTTGAAGGTGCTTGGGTTGGTCCTGTGTTTTGATTAGTATCGTCCCTCGCATTATCTTACACACTCACCTTTCTTCCATGGCAGCCACTGCATGAGCGCGGTGGAAAAGAATGCAGGTACACATTCCCTTGTTGCCGGCACGCATGTGTCTCCTTATCGACTATCCCGCAGTGTACAGTCACGTCGCGTGGTACCTGAGCTTGAGAATGACATGTCATTTGGTTGATACTTATTGGTCCCACATCCAGCTAGACCAAAGCCCGCAATGGTAATGAAGAGGCCAACCGCCCAGCGAATAACCTTGACCTTACAGTCCCTCCTGCATCTGGTGCAGAGCTGTCCACAACGACACTGCAACCATCGCAATCCCTCACCGGCACCTTCCCCCCACCACCTTGACTTGGCGCGCGGACCCCTCTTTGAATGGATGCCTCTGGCGAAGTACCCGCCATGACAATAAACTTCATTCTATCCGATCCTTCCTCTACCATGCACTTCATATGGGCTCCCACCTAGGACTTTAGTCGATAGTAGGGCATTGATAGGGCAGTTGCTAGGTTAGATAATGATATGTGTAGTGGTGCAACCCTGCGTTCGAATCCCAGGTCCCACTGCCAATTTCCTGCACTGCCTGTTCATGCGATGACAGAGGACCTGTGAAACTAGCAGGGACTGCTTCAAAGGCCCATACCCCTGAAATGGGTTTAGGGTCCATCGGCATATTGGGCCGAAGGCTGTTGGGACCAATGCCTCGTGTAATACAGCAGGTGGCAGGTACATAGCCATATCTGGCGAGCTAGTGGGACCCAGATTATAGAAACTACCCCCATAATGGGGGCATACCTCTAAAATATCTGTTGACCATCCACTGTTACCCCTTCACAAAGTGGCCCTCGCGACAATAGGAATTAGGTTGCTGGTTTGGGGATTTCAAGATCTCACGGTCGCTAGATAAGTGGCTGGTCCGCAACAGATCCTTTCACACATGTTGACAGTGGCGGCATGTCAAGTACTTATGGCATTGGTATTGGATGGCACTCTTTTTGAAAGTTTGCCCATTTTCGTTTTTGCCCACCTTTCCCAGATCTTCTTTAGTTGATTGCTTGATAGTAATGACTATACCATCGGCGACGAGTGGTGCGTCTTGACGACATAAGCTGCATTAGTGCTGATAGTTGGACAGAACATCCCCGGTACATTGAGATTGATGCTGGTCACGAAGTGTATGCAGTAACATTTACAGTGAACGGCAACTATCTTGTCAGCGGTATCGATGGAGGTGTTGGAGTATGGCGAGTGCAAGACGGCGAACAAATGGTGAAGATGCAAATGAAAGACAGCGCCCGATGTGTTGCTGTCTCCAAGGACGGCAGATGGATCGCAGCGGGGTCAGGCGACGGCGAGGTGTTGGTTTGGGACGCAACAACCTACGAACGAGTATTTGCAGACAAGACGGGGATCTCAAGCAGCGTCAATGTCATCTACGCCGTTGATTTCTCGCCGGATTCAACTCAACTCGTCGCTGCCTCCAGCAATGGCACAGCGACCATCTTCGACATAGCAGCCAGAGAACGAGTACACACGCTCCACCACGCCGCCACGTGGGCCCTTGTGGCCAAGTTCTCTCCGCGAGGCGACCGAATCGCAACAGCCAGCTCGGATTCCATTCGAATCTGCGACAGTAAAGATGGTCGCTCACTCGTCGACATCAAGATCCCGGTGAACCCGTGGTATGGCCTCCTCTGGTTCGATGACCACCTTTTTGTCGTAGCCAATGACAGCAAAATCAAACGAATCGATACATCCACCGGGTTAACCGTCTCGGATTGGTCTGTTTCTTCCGATTACACAGCATGCATTGCTCTGCCGCGACATGGGGAATATGTAGCACACTCTGCAGGGAACTCCATCAGATTTTGGAATACCTCGACACACACCCAGCATCATTTCATTACACGATATAACGACATATGTTCAATCGCATTCTCTCCTGACGACCAGCTTCTTGCAGTTGGTGCGGGAAAAGGGAGAATCGCCATTACAAAGCTATCTTTTGTCAAAGTAAGTCCTGCGTCCTGTATTCCTTCACCTGAATACCTTTTTCATTTACCCCTCGCATTTCAGGAACCAGAAATTCGTATCGATAGTGCTGTGCTCGATTCGTGGAAGCACGGCCAGCTTGTCAGTGCGGAAGCCTTACTGACCGCGAAGATCCAGACAACCCAGAGTATGACCCATCATATACTCGCCGGCCGAGCGCTTGTAAAGGCGCGCTTGCAGGATTGGGATAAAGCAATCAAGGATGCCGAGGAGGTTTGTGTTGCTTTGGTCTCACATACATAGTAGCTGACATCATTTTGCCCAAGTCCATCGAAGTTCAGCGATCCGTCATGGGTTACATTGCCAAGTGCGTCGCCCTTGTCGGCAAGGGGGAAAAGGACAAGGGATGCCGGGTATGCGACATTGCGTTCCAAGACTTCCATTCGGACCACGTAACCCTTCTCCTTCTCATCAAGGTGTGTCCTGTGCGATGGAACTTTATTTTCTCTCAACTTCGTCTTTCTGTCAGGCGGTGGTCTTGTTCATTGCTGGGGAACACAATGATGCGATATCACGTGTAGACGACCTGATCACTACCGTATTTTTTAACTCAACATTACACGTAGTGCAGGTACGTGTATGTTGTACTATCACAGAGCAGCGTCATTTTGATGTTTTCGATAAGGCATATATGTACCTTCTCCTTGGGAGTTTGCACTTGGGAAACGGCGACTACGAGCGTGCGATACAATCGCTTGAACACGCCCGAGTTAGACTGGGCGATCGCACAGATCGACCTCCCTTGCTGATTTCATTGGTAGATTTCCTTCTACTACTCCCGTCCTCAAAGCCATTCATCACCTTCACAGATTTCTGGATGGAAGTTTGACGAGCTTGCAATCACCATCCAGCAACACTTTTGCGAAGCCCTCTTTGCAGCGGGTCGCACGAAGGAGGCTGGCGAATTCGTTTTGAGCCTGGTGAAGCAGGAAGTCGATATGTCCGAGCCGATGAAGATGTGGGTTTCTGGTGAGCCATTGTTCTATCTGTCCTTCCGCCACAAATTTCTAAATACCACTACAGATTTCGTGCAACGATGTCTTCAAACACCCGGAAACATTGATAACGGAAGTGGAGATATCATCGACCCCACCAAGGTGCAGGTGCCCCAGGAGACGTCCCTTGTATCGCACCCTACGCCATTGTCGAAAGAATGGGCGAGATCGAGACTTATGACTGGTTCGTGGAAAGATGCCTTAACTGCTGCTGTCGGTGTGAGTGTTCATTTGCTTTAGCATTATGTGCCTGACGACCCTTTGTCCTGCAGTTTACGTTCCCAAGAGTCACAGTCTATCAGGTCCTATGCGAGCATCTGGAGATGACAGACCGGTTAGCAGACGCAATTGCATGTTTCAAGCAAATGCGCAGTGAAATAGATGTGGAGCAAGTGAATTGGACTCTGGGTAAGTGACCTTGTACGCAACGTAAGAGACACTTGAGTGACTATTCTCTTTAGACTTTCAGTCTCGATGCTGCAGGAAACTTGAGGTCCGCGCAGACACTGCCATGAATACTGGACAATACGAGGAAGCCATATCACAGTACACACTTGCATTGTCACTTAATCCTGTTGCCAGGCAAGACTTGCTGGTTAAGCGAAGCAAGGCATGTACGGGAAAGGGCATGTGGGAGGATGCCTTGGACGATGCAAATGAGGTAGTTTGTTCTCGACTCATTCAGTTTTATGCATCTTAACGGACACTCCAGGTAATCAAGCTCGATCCATCCTCGTCGTTGGGTCACGAGAGGAGGAATACAGCTCTATATGGCATGGGACACGGCGGTACAGTAGACACATTCGAGACAATGCTCCTGAAGATGTCTGAATCACCCGATCCGGATATTCGTGGTAAGGCTCAATACATCACTTTAATGTTTTCCTGTTGAGATTCTCTTGTAGAGCGATCTCGTCATTACATCAGACCAGGACAGATGAAAGCAACGATTCACACGATCATCCAAAATACCATCTGTGATTCCCCGTCAGTGCTCATTGACACCACTTCTGGTCGTCTCTGCAGTAGAGTGGAGCGGGCCTCTGCATTCGAATCAACGCTCTCCTTTATGGAGCTCGTCTCGACTATGACCACAGAAATCGACTTCACTCGTATCGAACAAGAAGTTGGGGAATACTTCTGTTATGCCATGTTATCGCACAAGTGGGAGAACAATGAGCCTCTTTTTGAAAAGGTCACCCAAATTGGGGTGTATGATCTCGAGGAGTCTCCCACTCATGAGAAACTAAAAATGTTCTGCAAGATCGCACGGGAGGCTGGATTCAATTGGGCGTGGAGCGACACATGCTGTATCGACAAGGGAAACCACGTCGTACTTCAAGAAGCGCTTGTCAACATGTTCAAGTGGTACGAGGGCTCTGCGATGACGATCATC